>VZRV01009049.1:2818898-2861762 GCA_013398115.1 Falcunculus frontatus
AAAAAAAAAAAGAAGTAAAGAAAAACAGCCAACCCAGAATATCTAATAATTACATATTATCCACTTTACATGTAATTGCTTGCTCATGCAGAGATGCTGCTTTTGAAGTGGATACCACAGTGTTATTAATGGAACTTCATAGCAATCTATTAGAAAATAAGTAATGGCAAATGTTTCCACACAGCTTCCTTCACCAAAATTTAAGCAGAGTTAGGATAGAGCAAATACAATTGTTGTACAAAAGTTTGGAAACTATAGTATTTCTTTCATGCTCTTTTTTTTTTTTTTTTAATTGACTCTATATCTGTAATTATAGCAAAATAATCACTGTGGTTACAGTGCTAACAAAGGATAAAAGTACAAGAAAAATCATATGTGAAAACAAATAAAAGCCTTAAAAGGCAATTTGCAGTCATTTTAAGGCGAACGTCACTCTCTGTATCTACAGTGTGGTGACCAAAATAACTTTAGTTACTTTTCCATTTTTAGCATAAACAATTTTTAGGAACTAAAAGAAGCCGATGAAATAGGACTCAGACAAGTGATATTCATTATTATTAGAGCATTCATAGAGGATGTTTTAAAATTCACTCAAATTGATTGAAAATTTTTCATTCTGCTTTTTTATTTTTAATGGTACTGTTTTTAAAACAAAGTTTTAATTTTAATTAAACTACAATAATCTCTCAAATATCTGCCACTAATTACCCAGGAAAAGTGTTACATGGAAAATTTCAAAGGTCAATTAGTAATTTTCACAAAAGTTCATTTTCTCTGGGGGTAAAATTAATCAGAAACACCTACTTATGTCCTCACATTAGTAACAAAGGAATGAGTTCAAAATATTTTCTCAAATACTCTGAATTTTTTTACTATTGTTCCTTTTTATTTTAATTTTTCCATATACTCATCTAATTTCTTTTTACTTTACATTAACTGTCTTTAAAAAACACTACAAATGTGCAGATTTTTTAGACTCATCAAGTCTAATTGACATAAGACTCTGTTTTCTGTAAGAAAAAGTAGACAAAATACTGATTATGCTGATTGCCAAGAACCTGATCAAGAAACTGCAACATTATAGCTGACATGAGCAATAGGCACAGGACACCTCTTGTCTTGGTTTAAGGAAAGCTTTTATGGGCTTCAGGCACCAAATTGTTCTGCTTGACTGAAACTGCAGAACTTCTTTCTACGCCTAGGAAGAGAACTTCAGGCACCAGAAGACCTTTGAGGCCGATAAAACTCTGAATTTACTCTTTACTGTGCACAGAATTTTTACGGTTTTCAGGATGGAGGCCTTAATGATATTTAATGAATAAGCAATAATATAACAACAGAGGAATATTAAAAGCCAAATTTTAATTGACATTTTGCTGCACAGTTTCCCTTTATATGCCATTATACACTAAATTCAAAAGTTTCTTTGCATAATTAAATTAGATCTGAAACTTAATGACTCTTTGCCCTTTAATATTACTGGGTTTTGCCAACAAACAGGACCAATTTAATTTTTTCTCTTTATCATTTTGACTTTTTGACACAAAGTGATATGTGACATATCTTGACGATACAGATCTAAAAATCTCTATCACTCTGCTCTTTCTTTACCAGTTAAATATTGTAAGAATAATACATTCACAGAACTACGCAGGAAAATTTACCATATTTTACTGGAATAATAATAGTCATGACATATAGAATGAAAACAGGTAATGCAGAGATTTTCTCAAAAACACACGTTATAATTTGCTTCAGAAATCTGTCTTGCCTCAAGAGCTATTAAAATGAGATTTAATATACCCTAATTATACAGAATAAAGTCCATCACTGAAAAAAAAGAGAGATTAATGCCATGTTTTATTTCTGAAACACAGAGGACAACAATTTTTTTAAATGCTATTTTCAGATATGTACAAATTCAGTCTGAGTTAGAAAATATTCCTGTTGATCACATTTTTAAATTCAGACCGAATAGTTTTATATCAGCTGACTGCAGGGATGGCTCTGGAATCCTTTCAGCAGGTTGCCTGGCTTTTGCCATTATCACGAGCAGACAATATAGTGATATTGATGCTACAGTCTCTATGATATTATTAAAAGGGACATTGGTGCATGTCAAGTTATTCCTACTATCATTCCAGCTGTTTGTCAGTGTTATTTGTGTTTGGACAGCTGATACTCATTAATTTCCAAGCTCTAATCAAATTTTTATTTGGTGTTTTCCTTCTAATGAGCAGTTGGCTCACTGATCACAAAATACTCTGTGAATTTGTTTGTTCTTTTAGTACTAAAAATTATCTCCCTAGGTATATATGTGTATAAATAAGGCCTTCTAATTCTGCTTAAGTTTGTAAATTTGAGTTGTGTAACATTCACATGACATGTAGTAGATAGCCAGGTTGATATGGCATGTAATATTTCCAGTGAAATCCACGCTATATGGTGAGAGGCATGGAAGTGCTCCTGGAGCTACACTCTTTCTGTACAACCTGTTACTATAGCAGCACAATAACATTACAGCTGATAGCTTTCAATCACTGTGCCACACCTGCCAATGGACTTCTGGCTCAAAATTTTACAGGAATGTTTTAGATAACTTACTAATGTGCACTTAATTAATTTTAGTGAATTTTTTAGAGAGGATGCAAATTCAGTATCTATCTTAAAGGATTATGTTTCTTTATATTAAATTTTAAACAATTTAAAAGTACTCAAATAAAGATATTTAAAACTTAGAATTCCATCTAAACTGCTGTACCTGCTCCATTCTACCTTTAGCAATGTTCTGGAGAGAGTAGGAATTTTTTTTTCTTTTCAGGAGCAGAAACAAGTAGCAGGACTAATTAAGTTTGGGTCTCCATAGATTTGTTTTGTGGATGTTTGACATGGGTGCCTGATAAAATGTGAGATATAAGTGGTTGTTTACCAGTCTGGGAATATCAGTAGGTTTTCATTTTGTGCTTTCCTTTTCATGTATATGAATATAAATGGTACCCAAAGAACTCATGAAGTAACCTCACTAAGAACCTTGCGCATCTCTATGGTTTAATAACAATTGAGTCAAAGTAACTGGGGAGGTAAGAATGTTCATACTTTGGTTGCTTGCAGATAATGTGGACACCTAACTTCTGTTCTGGTCCTTAGCATCTCCAGCCCAACTCAGCACAGCTGCCTAAGCAGCAGCTCTTGTTCCTAAAGCAGTTGGTACAGACAGCTCACCAACTCTTTTCTCAAATCAAATCTCATGTGCACTGGTGTCCTGCACACTGCACTCGTCCAATTCTCCAGATTCTGTGTGATGCCTTGGTGGCCCAAATCATCATCATTATAGCTAGTACTTCTTTTCGATTGTGCTAAAATTAAATCCCCATTCAGACAGACTGAAAAAATATAGGTCTCTGTCACAGTCCACTGAATTCTTTTTCTATGAGTATTGTGCTGCAGATAACGAGCGACATTTCAAAATCTTGGGAGGCTGTCAATAAGATCAGAGGTTTTTCTTAAAAAAAAAAGGACAATTCGCAGACCTAAATTCCACTGAAGAAAGCTGTTTGCACTACTAAGAATACTCTTGACCTCTTTTCAGTGGGATTTAGCAGGAGTATGACTAACATGATACAGTAAATAATGAGATCTGTGGCAAAGAAGAAAGAACTATTATTGACACACACAATATACTAGAATCAGCTAAGTTATATGTCTCTTATTTTGTACACAGTAGAGATATAAAGAGAAAAAGATTCTTCTCCAAAGAATACAAGACTAGAATAGCTGGGTAGAACAGACAAGTAAATGGAAGAAACTGGACAGAATAGATAAGATTGTGAACAAACCAAGCAAAAACAATAGAGTTAACTAGAGTCTACCTAATCAGTCAGCTCTGGGAAAAACCAATACAAATAAAACATTTATCTGATTGAATGATCAAGTTCCTGTTCTTCAACTGATAACCTTTGGAATAAAAAACATCCAACACTTGGTCCCACGCAAAATACTTAAATAAAATGAAAAATATTTCTTTTCAGTTTTTAATTTTAATTTAAGTTTATATTAATTTAAAAATAAAATAAACACTTTAGGAAAAAAAAATGATTGCAAGGAAAGATTGAAAATTATTCCTGCCCTTTTGAAAATAGTTCGCTTTGACCTGAATAGGTGAACATTTGTAGTCAGTGCAACACTGGGGTTTTTTAAGTAAAAATATATATATTTGGGAAGACATGAGAGAAGTATCAGGAAATGAACTTGCCTAACTGGGATCAAATTACCATCATTTATAAAGCAGGACTGGAAAGCAGAAAGGTGATGACTTTATTGAATATTTTGTTGTTTCAGTTTTCCTCAGATTAAATGTCAAACCTGGCATGAAAACATTTGTGGAGTTGAAAAAGTAGGACAATTAAACTGACATAATATGCAGATAAAAGCAGCAAAGTACTGGTACAGCAAAATGAAAAAAATTGAAGGCTTTGAAGATGATTACAATGATCACTGCTTCTTTGTGTTTATTACAGCAAAACTGGTGGAATGGGTACAGATATTTATTTAAGATAATGATACAAGAACATCTGAGTTTGAGTGGCCTAGTGAAATCAATTAATCTATTTATAGCTATCAAGACAAAAATACTTTCTAGGTGATATAATCAGAGGACCCAAGGAAATATTCTGAGTGAATAAATCCAGAGATCAAAATAAGGGATAAGTTGTGTTGTTCAGATTCTCCAGTGATTTGCAGACACTGTTAATTTTAGATCAGTAATTACACTATGTTTCACTCTTTTGTTAGCACTCTAAGTGAAAAAAATTTGTTCCAAGGAACTTAGGAAGAGTAAATTCTTAAAAATTCTCCTGTTTCTGACAGATAGCAATGAAAACTGAGAGGCTTTAAATGATGTCATTAGAAAGGTAACACAAACTTTTGTGTATATACCCAGAATTTTTAATTTCAAGCATTGGCGAATTAAAACACAACTAGTACTTGAATACAATTTCATGTTGTTTAAGATATTGCGGTTCGTATTTGTTTCTATGTACATTTTTCTTTCTTCCCAGTAAACAGTAAGTAGAAACAAAGAATCATACTGAAAGAAACTCAGCTGTAAGTTGAAAGCCATCACCTCTTCTAATGTCACTTGGTCCTCAATACACCAATATTGCTCAGAGTGACCTTATCACGGGTCACACAGGAGTACAAAATGTTTCTTCTGCAGAGCCAGTATTTTCATCAAAAAAATAAAAAAGATGTGAGATCTGTTAGTCTAGTGCAACTTCCTTTGTGTGGTGTGTGGGAAAGTGCTTATCAACCTAGGAGGCATATTAGGGTGAAGCATGGGTTTAGGTAGAGCCACAAGGGGTCAAAACAAATGCTTAAAGCAGCACATGCTCTAGAATGCAGATGAGAAATGTAACACCTGTGAAATAAGAGCAGAGGATAATCCCACATTTTCAAGAACTACTTCTAACACTTCAATTTGTTTAGAGGAAACAGGAAGGGAATATTCAGGATGCATTAAGAATATCCAAGAAAGAAATTTGTATGGGCCAAAGTGACCCAGTACTGCAACATAACACATTTAAGGTGTAGTTTACATTGGCTAAAAGGTGAAACCTTCAGACAGTAAAATAGTACTGAAAAGTTCAGACTCTACCCACAGGGTATCCTAAAGAATCAGCACACCAGTACAGAACTTCTCAAAAGTAAAAGGTAACAGGGAAATACACTAATCTTTTCTTAAATGTCAGTTCAAATCCAGTGATTTTTTGCACACATTCCTTTTTCATCTGACTTTCTTTGTTCTTTTGACACGTGTCTTAATTATCATACAACTGTGAGGTGAAGGAAGAGCACAAGTTTTTGTTCAGTAGTAGAGAAGTAAAAGCAGTTTATAGATAGATTTTTAAAAAAAAAATAAGAGAATTCCTTGTTTGCCCTTTGAGCAAAACACAGCAAGAACCAAAACAGGAATGTAATGCATGTTACATTATTCACTCTGTGGAAAAGCCTGAAATCCCAGGTCCCTTAATCACCTCTCAAACATTTGCCTTGTGAATGAAAGAATATTTACAAAACTAGTATTTTAATTTCATCATAAGTTATATGATGAAAAAGGGTCGAAAGATGAACAGAAACAGAAGAAAGTTGAAATGGTCCTTGCTAAAATGCAAATTATATTAAAATATTTGATCAAATATATGCCTTAATCTGCCCTCAAATACTTACTGTAGAGATCAGGATTTAATGGTCACCTTCTTACCTTGGAAATAAGTGACATAAATAAGATGATGATGGAAAGAATCAAAAAAGTTAGAGCTTTGTAATGAAAATTGATATTGGCTAGAGAACTGGAACTAATAATTTAAACACAAAAAAGTGATTTAACTGAAGAAGGAAAGCATAGATAGAGAAAAGTACAATTAGCCAAAAGGAATGAGTTACAGACAAATAACCAGCAGGATTTAAATAAAGAAATGGCATTTCAAGCAAATGGAAACTTTTATATTCTTAGCCTTCGGGTAGAGGAAAAGAAAAAAAGGAAAGAAACATATGAATAAATCAGCAAGTAAAAACTTTGGGATCTCCTCAGAACAGTAACTCCTCCTCAAAGCATGACTACCTGTGCGGCTGAACCACATAAAAATACATGTAATTACACTTATCTTCTTGAAGAGTGTAAATAAATATAATTACAGTTGTATTCTGTATGACGTTGAGAAGATAACCAAACAAAGGGGAATATGAATAAAAGATGGTGTAAAATGAGGAAAACTGAAGGACTTTAGATTGTATGGAAGAAATAAAATATTACAACAAACTTCCTCCCAGCCCTGTGGCTATTTCTAACATTTAGATAACTCCTACATTTCAAAATAGGATTATATTTGCCTAATTATCATGTATTTAGATTTTAAAAGTAATATTGACTTCTAGCCTTCCCTGTGGTTTAGACAACAGGTTTCAATAAAGACCAGAAAAGTTATTTTAAATGATTTTTCAAATCTCTACAGAAACAAAAAATTATGAAACTTAACAAAAAATAGTTTAATACTCTTTTTTTAGTCTAACCATGTGATTAAAGAGTATTGGATTTTTTGCCACTTGATTTTATTTTTTTTTTTAATTTAAGGATTTGCATGAATCTTAGCTTAAATTTCTTGTACAACATCACAGAATCGTTAAACCAATCATGTAAAGTAATAATGTAAAATCATGACTTGGAATAAAGCTTTCAGCTGCCAACTAACAAAATTGCCTTAGAGACTGCTTCCGAAGGAAAAAAAGGTATCCAAACATAAAAAACAACAGCAAAGTATACATGAATGTGACCTTTTGTCACATACTTCTGTAGTTTCCTTAATGATGCAGGCCCGTTTTCTAAATGATGTTACAAAGTCAGCAAAAAGAAATTGCAGTGAGGGACATGGCAAAGCAGGATTACCTGTTCTCTCACCAGCACTGTATAGCTGCAAATTATCTGATAATTTCATTCTCAGACAGAAAGTGATGAAAATGGCATTAAGGAATGGTGGAAAGGGGAGGAAAAGTTTACAGTTTACCTGCATATACTCAGTATAGTACCTTCAAAAAAATAGCTGAGATGAAAATTAGTAAGGGGAAGTCATCATTTAATGTAGAGCAGTAATAGATTATTTTCTGGTTTTAGAGTAAAGAAGGAAAACTGGAAGTCTAGGATATGAAAAAGAAAAACCAGAAAACTAAACTTATTTCTTCTTTTGAAGAATGAGTGTAAGTTTTAAAAGACAAAACATGGGGAAAAAAGCTTATAAACTACTATATTGCAAATAAAAGAGATGAATAGTGTCCTTTTTATTTCCAGGAAAGAATATTGAATCCATAATTTTCCTCATGATGTTATACCCACCATGACACATAGTATAAAATTAACCTTCATCATGAGTGGTCAGCAATGTTATGTTATTTTAAATTAAATAAAAAGTGTAGTAAAATATTACATTAATATATAACAAAAAAAAAAAAGATATTAACAGGTTTAAAATCAAAGCTTTTCCTTACTGAGGTGAATCATTTCTATATTGTCAATTATAAAAGCAATAGTGTATATTTTTAGATAAAGTTTCACTTAACACTCTGGTTACAATTGTAGCCAGTGTTTAGTTATACTGTATGATACAGGACAATTACACTTGAGACTAACACATAATCTTGGTCTTAAAGGATAGTTTAACTCTTAAAATTACATTGGGGTAAAAATTATGCAGAAGGAAATGCAATCAGATCCATCCCAGACACACTTTGTATCTGTTAAGGTAGGCGATGATCAGGTCCAAAATAATGACTAGAAAAAAGCATAATGATACAGTTTCCACTGCTGCTAGTAGCCCCTGGCAAGATTCAAGTTTGGGTTTTTTTCCTACTGTGCTATTTCATGTGTTTTAAAACAGTTCTGACCTTTCACACTGGACAATAAATTCTAAGTCACCTAAATAGCTTTTAAGAGTATGTATATAATTCCAACCCTTCTTTTTTAAATACATGCTTAGAAGGTTACCATCTCCAGCTCTGAACATATTTTCACACATAGATTCCTACTTACAACACTCTTGGTGTGGAAAAGCGAAACAAACTGGAGAATTCTTCCAAGCAGTAGTAAATTTAGTAGACGCCTATAGCTAATGCACTACAGTCACTTACGTGTACTTCCTAAATTAGGCAAGACTGGATCAGTGTTAAAACTTATATAATGCTTAGTAGGTATCAAAAGTGGCAGGAGACAGCAGGTGGAATTCTGAACACCAATCTAATAATAATAGGAGCACATTACATATTTTAAACATCATACAAATCATCCAAAACCCATGAAGTTCGGAGATTTTTATTGTTCTGATTTTGGTTTGAGGTTTTTTTATGAGAGATGAAACAAAACACCTACACACCTGTGATCATTAAAAACATAATGGCACATTCTGCAAATGTTGCACTGAAAATGTACAATTATATTCTAAATATATGTCTACTACAGTTCTGTTTAGACAAGTTTGTTCATTTAATTACATTTTTCTTTTTTATTGCTAAGCAGTGGTCATGTATAAAATTTGAGCTGTTTACCTTTCCGTGTTTGTTAATAACAATATTTTATACAGCATTGCTTACCTATTCATTATAGTTAGAAAGGATTTTTTACAATAAGCAGTAGTTTATAAGCTGATTATTTTCCACTTTTAAGGAAGAAGTAGTTCACCCAGAACCTTTCAGTATCCTGGATTTCTGAAGTTTAAAATGTGGCTATCAGTGGCAACCACGACTTACATCTAATTATTGGATGACACTTCCACATTACACAACCACACCTCAGATTTACATAACCACATCTCCAAAGAAGTCACATAAGAGGAATAACACAGAAGACCAAAACGGAATGACTGACTCTCAACCATGTATCTGGCTCCATACTTAGCCTTAGCAAATAGTACTAATAATTCATTTTCAAGAGCTCTAAGCTCACATAATTGCTGCAAATGTTATTCTGGCTTTTCAAAATGGATGCATGACTTAGTACACCTTTGCTTTAATCAGTCAGCCTGAAACTGCACACCTTTGTCTCTAAAATAAGATTCCTAACAACCTCAAAATCAACTCCAGTTCAGCCTGTAAATGCATGCAATTTTTCTCTCCCCTTTGCCTTCCTTTGCAGCATGAAACATGAATCACAGGTACTCATTGTAGAGCACTTGGGAAGGAAAAGCTGTTTATGGATTCGCAAAATAATTATATAAAATCCTGACAGTTTTGAAGCAAAAATATTGGATGTAAAAAGTTCATGGATCTATGTTACTGTATTTAATGTTTCTCTCCACAGTTTCCTGTAATATTAGAAATATAGCAGGATATTTTAGAAACAAACTTGCAACATTGGGTAACTAAATCTTTTAGATTTATAAAATCAAAATGGCATCAAATTTGTATGTGGATACAGTTTTAAGAAAATCAGTATATAAAGTTCCACTGATTTCAAAGGCACAATGTGAATTTGCTCCAGCAGAGGATTTTTTCTCATACTTTCAGTGACTCACAATATAAATTCCCAAGAAAATCAGTTATGTTGAATTTATTCTTAGAAATAAAAAAAAAATTAATTTGTTTATTTTAAAGTTCCATAGATATTGTCCTCAATTTTCTCATCATTTCAGTGTGGTAAGTAATCATTTCTTGGAAGCTGGATTTTCGGAGGTTTTCCATTTCCCTTCTTTCCTTGTGTCATCAAGAAGTCACTATTTCTTACCTTCTCACTACCTCCTCAACTGTGAAGATTACTTGGTTTCAAGAGCCGTTGAAGATGCGAGGATACTTTCTCTTCCTTTCAAATCTGGAAAGAGATAGGTGAAAACAAGAGAAAATATGGAGAAAGTCATACCCATTCTAGGCTTTAGATCATTGCATAAGAAGATGGTCTTAAAATAATCAAAAATATTATAACCATTTTATTAGAATATGATCTTATTTTTACATTTAACAGGAAAAATGCAAGGAGAGAAAGCAAATTATCATCTCAGACTCTGGAACGTAAATTTACATTGCCTTATCTACAATTAGGACAACCCAAAACTACAAAGAAAGCCGCACTGGAACAAAGAATTGGAAAACTTCTGAAGATAATGCTTCACAATGACCAGAGTAGGTGTCAAGAGCTGATCTGAGTTACATAGTCTGTTTTGACAGTTTTCATTACACAGATTTGAAGCAGCGGATGTAGAATTTCTGCCAAGGTCTACATTTGATGTGGTTTGGATTTGCTGCACCCAGGAATAGTGGACTGACCATTAGCACTTGAAGTGCACTAGATACTTTTCTGGACAATGTCTTCCAAATATATTTCTTAGAACAAAAATCTCTCACACTCCAAGAACACTTTTCAATTTTGAGCCAAACCAGTTCAAGTCAAGAAATCTGGTAGACAGACTACAGAAATGCAACTCTTGTCTGCTGCAGAACATTGATAGGGACATGCCCAAAATCAAGTGACTTGAGTAACACCATAATAGAAATGCTGGGCAGTTATTTTCTGAATGTATATGGCATCTACATTGAAAACCTAATAATCAGAGGAAAGGAGATAACACTTCCATAGGCTGATTTTCTCTTTATGCCTGAATTGCCTTTTGAAGATGCAGCAGTGACTATAAACTATCAAGAGAGGCAAAACCTCCTCTAGCACCTCTCTTGAGCACCTGTACTGTACTGCACTGAGCTTAAATACTAGTCCCAGGACCAGCAATATGCAAGATACCTTCCAGGAAGATAATGTAAAAGCAGGGGAAGACATCCAATGCATATACAGCCTTTTCTGGGGGGGAAAAAAAAAAAAAAAAAAAAAAGCTATTTTCTAGCTATGAGAGAGAATTGATTATTTGTTTTTTTGAATTATCTTCATTCCACCATCACTGAGCTTCTACACTTTTTACTTTCTCAGCCTGTTTGGATACAACCTGTACTGAGTTTCAAAGTGACTCCGAAATAAGTATCACCAGTATGTTCATTCCTCTGTTTTCCACAGATGTAATTTTTCACCAATATAGTTATTAACAATAAAAAGATTTAGATTCACAAAAAACCCACCCAAACTTAATACAGAACAAAGAATTTCCTTGAATTACTTCAGTTATTATAATCTAATAATAGCGATATTATCATATAGATTAGTAACTATGAGAAAAGCCCAAGGCCATTAAAATGATTGCTGTCAAAATTGTATACTGAAGCAGTAGCACATTCTCTTGCCACAGCATATCTAACACAATCATAAAATGCTCAACTTTTGAAGGATTATTTAAGTCCACCCTTTCAGATTTTTTTTAAATTACACTCAAAAATCTCAAAGAACTGATTACCCATTACTTTAGCGTAACCAGCACTGACATTTCCCTTTAATGGATTAGCAAAGAAAATTACCAGACACCTGGTAATCCTGATTATAACGAATTACCCATCCTCCTTCGGCACAGATTTTGAGCAGAGCACTGTGATACAGTCTTGTTCCCAGTGTATCATACAGACATACTCTCTTGAGGAAATCTCTGCAGTTATGTGCTTGGAGATACTGTCTCTGATCTCTAACACGTCACCACAAGCACAAAGTTTAAAATATCAAAGATAAAGAGCAGACTTGAACCAGTAAAAGAAGACAACCTTGAGAGGCATGTATGGAGAGGTGGTGGCAGACCTGAGAGCTTAGAAGCTAGATCCTTATTCCCCTTGTGTATGAAAGGGAATAAACAACAGCCAGGGGCTGTAACAATGCACTTTGGTTTTCAGGAAAACCACCTTAGCAGTTAAAGATGAAAATCTGAACTCTTTTGGCTCAAGAAAGTAAACTAACCTAGAAAGCTGAACCTTTGGACACTTTACTAGATGGGACAGTCAGACACTCCCAGTATATGGCTACCATTATTTTTGCAAAGATTTTTGTCTTGAAGCTAGCTTGTAGGTGTTTTATCTCTTCAATGCCTAATGCCCTTTTCAGACCAATTTAGTGAAAACATTTTTACATTGTTCTAGCATCCACCCCTGCAAAATTGTATCCAAACATTTTGGTTCTTCTTCCAAATGTCCACCTGTATTTTGTATATTAAGAAGAATTGATTGAGAGGTCTGTATTGATTTAGGAACTTTTACAGGTATTACAGGTATTACAGTCTTAGCACACTACCTCTTTGTGTTGAATCTTTATATTCTAGCTTTTTTTTTAATGAGTTTCAGTTGCTAGAGGGCATATTTAAATGGAATTGAACGAATATTTCCTCAACAGGTTTCACAAAGAAAGAAGTTGTCTAGTATACTTTTTACTTCAAATTTATATGACAACTCATGTTCTCACAGGTTTTTCAATTTTGTGCACTTTCACAGAATATTGGATGAACAGCTCGAGAGTCCTTTATTGTCTTCACAGAGAGCATAAAAAACAGACAGCAACAGGCACAATTTCCAAATGCTTTTAACATGCCTCAAGCCTGACCTTGAAGGAAACACCTCTAAGATAAGAGTCAATATCTCAGAAGCTTGTTTTGTTGCCTGGACATGTTCAGAGAAGATATTTTATAGGATTTATTTTTATTTGTGTGTTCCTGAATGAGCTTTAATTTTGCTGATGGCGACAGGAACAATTTTAGTTGTCAGCTGAGATCAGGACTGTAGCTACGCCTGTCATTGCAGTAATTATGTTGAAAACAGTGAATTTAGTTCATGTGCAGTTACAGAAACTAACTAACAGCAGAAATACAGCCACTTTCAATACAAAATAAATATATGCATCATTTGCTTTAAATAAACTGAGATTTCTCTTCCAGCAGTATGTATTCATATGCATGATAAGAAGCATGCAAGTAAGCCTATTAAGACTATGTTAACATCTATCCATCTTAAGAATCAGAACTTTCATTTTGCATTATTAACTTGAGTCTTGTGAAAAGAGAATTTAGGAGGGGTGAAAAAAGAAAAGAGTCTTACAGAAGAAACTTCAGGAAAGTAGGAAACCATGGAAGTCAGCTTTTGAAAACGAGTGATAGCATTGACATTCTAGATTCTTATTTGCTGATATTCTGTTTGGACTACTGCAAGAACATTTTGTTGGGTTTTTTTTTTTTTTGGAGGGGGGAGGCGCTTGTGAGGGAAGAGGATGGGGTGATGGTTTTATATCTCCTTTTATTTCTAATGTGAAAGAATAAAATAAACTTTTTTTAAAAGATTTTATTACTTTCCTTTTCTTTGAATCTTTAGGTTTGCATTCAAAAGTGACTAACAGCTGCAGATGATCACATTCTTCAAAATTTTGAAATATTGTGACAATTTTTTGCATTTAAAGGTTTCCAAGGTGGATATCAGTATTCACATCTCAGGTACATGCCCTTTGGGCCATCTCATTTCTTCATGTTGAGTACAGGAAAATCACACATGGAGATATCAGAATAAGCATGCCAAAATTATCACTAAATAAATAAATAAATGAAATATTTTACCCTGAAAACATGACCCCTAGTAATTTTGTTAATTTTTCACAACTGATTTTGAGACTTCAACTCATATAAAAGTATCAGATCTCCAAATTTTTTACTTCAACTGAAATAACTGATTTTGTCAATATTAAAATATTTTCTAAAAATAAAAAAATAGTACAAATATAGTAAAAAATATATTGAATGCTAAAATGAAACAAAATGAGAGATATAATTTAACACTTTTTCAATATTTTTCAATTCTAAATCCTATAAACCCCCAACATTTTTTTAAAAAATAAATATAAAGAAATAATATTTTACTAATAAAAATCTATTACATTGCAAAATTTTTCAACTACATTTACTAGGAATGATCTACGTGTCAGACTTGAGTGGGTTTTTTTTTAAGTGGTACCTTACTATTTGTGAGAATTGAAAGCACCTAAAATGATCAAACTGACATAATATAAACACAATAAACATGTATAATGAAACATCAGATGTTCATCCTTTTTTTGTTGTAATAGAACAACAAAAAAAAATATTTTCTTCTGTTCCTTGGAGTATGTTGCCAGAAATCAGATTTTCACAAATAAACCCTTTAGATCATTGGTTAGATAGAGAAACACCCCCAATAGTAATGTAATTACAATTCAGCAAGAGTGTGAGTTTTACGGGTATTTGGTTAAAAAGAAATTAAATTAGTTCCTAGCCCCCTTCTTTTACCCAGTGACTTTTTCAATTTCATAATTTTTGTAGGCTATTTCCATACCCCAATTACTTCTATTTTTTGCACATTATTTCTGGGCTTTCTTAAGCTCTTCTGCTTTTACCAATACTTTTGAAGTAGCAGGTATTATTTATGCTAAGGATAGGGAAATATGGCAATTAAAATCACAATATCCTTGTTTCTTTCCTTGGCAGAAACAATGAACTTGACCTTTTGCTTAGATGTTCACAGACTTTTTCAGGTTCTTCAGGGAACCTGAGCAGTAATTGCTAGTTCTTAATACAAGAGCTCCTTGCATGTTATACCTTCCCTCTGTCAAATTAAAGCATTTGTGTGGTGCCAAAACCTTCAATATAAAAATAGTAATGGGAGTATAAAATGTTTGGGGTTTTTCTTCTGATACAGGTGGGGTTTTTTTCCAGGGACTAATGAATAATAATGCAACAAGGTAACAGTGGGATATTTATCTTGCAGTTATGAAGGTCTCTATCTGAAGCATTCATTCTAGGCTCTCTGTATAGCCACTACATTCATGAAAAGCAGAATTGTAAAGTCACTTAAATACTACATTTTAAAGACAAGCACACCTTTCCAAGCCAATGGGATTTCTATGTTATTGTGGTGGCAGTGGGGGAAGGTGGGAGAGTTGTTTACATTGGTTGGGCTATTTTTACAGACTTTTTTCTCCCACATGTTTGCTGGCTAAGATATTATAATTAATTTTCTATTACCTGCAAGACTTAGAATTCCTAATGGAATATTTTTTCTTTGATTATTTCACAATATATTGACATTGTTGCAGCTTAAAATATAAGTTTAGCAAGCATGCTGAGAGAAATTAGACGAAAATTCTTGAAAAGATTCTGCACTATGTATAAAATTTCAGTCATACGGTGAAATCTTCACTAATACATGAATATACACTCAGTTTTAATCACATCATGATAATGATACAGCAAATGCAAAAAAAAAAAAATCTTTGATTTGCTGGGCAATTATCTTACAGCATCAGTCCTGTTGTGATTGACTAAATCAATATACTACTTTACATTTATCCTTTCACGGGACAATTTTATTCAGAGTATAATGTACATTGAAAACCTCTCACATATTCTCTGGTTTTTGTCCAAGATTTTCCCCTGCAGACTGCTTTAGAATTTGCTTTTTAGAATTAGAAAATGTCTCAATAGCATTATTTGCAACATATTTGGGGGTATCTGATCATCTATCTAGCCTTTAGCAGTCTTTTCTGCTCTATCATTCCTAACACTCTCCATTATGTATGGAACACATTAATTAACTTCAGAAAAAAAGACTTTAAAAAAGCCCAGAGACATAGCAACCAAGGGCCACATCCAGATAATGCTTACAAAAAACTGTTTGGTACAAACACAGCACAAAAAAAATCTATGCTTTTGTTGCTTGTTTCCACTTAAACCTATAGGAATGCCAGTAGCAATAAGTATGTATGAGTTATTTTCCGGGTTTTGCCTGTGTTAAATATTTGCCTGTGTTAAATTAAATATTTTAACGTTTCACAGGTGATCTGGTACAGGGTCTCCAAGTAGGTTAAGCACTATCCCCACCTTGCAGTAGTTATAAAATATTCTAGCAAGAATATTTGATCAGGATTCTAACAAAGATCTGGACAGACACTGAGCATTTCCCTCATTAGGCTCTCTCAGGTCTAGATCCTAAAGATATTCAGAAATTACATTTAAAGCATATGTCAGAAAGGAAAAGACATAAAATTTAGTTAAACAAAACAGAATTTGTCCGAGAAAGGAAGAATCATACAAAAAACTGCATACAGCATACAGCAATCATAATATGAAAAAGAAGCCTCGTGGACATTTTTTACACATGAAAAATCCTAAAAAATTGTCAGACAAGTTGACGACCTATCCTAATTACTAGAAGAATTGCTAAAAAATAGAGGAACTAGCGACCTTGATCAGATCACTTGATCAGATGAAAAGAGAATGAAATGGCACTGTGAAATGGCAAACTATTCCCTGTAACAGTTAAGCCCTACAATACATGAAAACATGAGTTCACACTTTAAGACAACTCTAAATTCAGCCCTTTCAAAACCTAGTAAAACTGTAAAAAAGTATTCTCATAAACCTTCAAGACAGCAAACTACTAGGGTTTGTCCAAATCTGCTTGACTAGTTTAAATATCAAAGAGCCAAGACTTGGAGACTGGAATTTCTTTTTGTTGCATGCATGCTTGTATCACCATTCTGTACTCTGTATGTAAAGCGGGACAAATGTCTTCTTTTTCTGAAGTGTCAAACCTAATACATGCCTCAGCCACTTCCTTGATCTAATACTAGGCCCTTATCAGAAGCTGTTCTCCTGTATCGAGGAAGTTCAGTGAAATCTTCTTCTGAGGAAAAGTGGCATTAAAATGGCAAGTAGGGAAAGAAACTTTCCTAATCTGAATTACTGTAAGTCTCTCAGAAATCCATTTTCCTTCTCATCTTGTGAATCTCTCTTTTAGACTGCAGTTCTTCCAGGATTAAAAGGGTACCATCTAAAGCAAGCACATCTCAGTGCTAAACCCAGCCAGGAGGAATAGGTAATACATTCAAATTAAACATTTCTGTTCATCACGAATATTTTCTTCTATGAAAACATCCTGTGATCTTATTAGCATACAGTCATGTTTAGTACAAGTTCCAGTAGTGTACAAAAGTCAATAAAATGCTACATAACCCTTGGTTACTTTTGTACTGACTCTTACCTTAAGTCCTATATTTTCAATTCCATTATCATAGCTAAAATAAAAAAATCCTAAAAGGATAAATATGGAACATATTTTTACACCCAGCCAAATAATTGTAAACACATTACTACCAGGTTGGAACCGAGAAAGAAATCCAATGCAATAAAATAAATCGGAATACTAAGGCTGAGCACAGGTCAACTCAACTCATTGTAGTTTGTTGCTGGTTTTATGCTAATTGCTTTTCCAAGGAGGAAGCAAAGCTCAATGTATAGCAGTACTCAAGTCAGTTGAGATCAAGTTTATGGTCTTATGAGAGGCTGATGTGGCACAGAGAGTCACAATGCACAACTGTGTTAATTGCTCGTGGAACCACACTTCAGCTTTCCAGTGGTGGGAGACTATTTCTCCGCTGATGCTTACTTCAGTCTGTATCTCCTTAGAGCAAAGCCTGCCAATTCACAGACTGTGCCAAACTTGAGTGCTGTTCTTTGAAAACTTTAGCCCTCCAAGAAATGAAACCAGCTAACTTAGAATGTATTACATCACCTTGATTAGAATAATTGTTGTCGTCCTCACCAAACACTGATTTGTGGCCCCAGAGGTGCAAAGTCAGAGACTCAAAGATAATTATACTCAACTCCCATTTGAAGAGTTACATTAAATGAATGTAACGAATTAAATTACTGATCTCTTGAAAGAACATTAATATTGCTCAGTGAATACGGGCCAGATTCAACTTCTCATATAAAATATCCTCTTAAATATGTCTTCTGTGGAATAACACATCTGTAAAAGCAGGTGCCAGTGCTAACACAGTAATCCAAAAGAAGTTATATAGGAAAATTATTCATTCCCATTTTTAGACTCATTCTGAAAAACTTAATTTTTTCCTGAGAAAAAGCACTATAATTTCCTGATGACATGCCTTCTTTAACAGTTACAATTCCTTAGCTATCATTTCCTCTCTTTTCATCCTCTAGGTGACCTTTAGGGCAAAATCTACCCTTTCTGAGAATTGCTGTTTTCTGTGGGTCTTTTAATTTGAACTGCTAAACTACAGAGCTCAAATCTTAGATTAAGTGTATTTTGGCAGATTCTTTACTCAGATTGTGGTTAGTACATATACCCTGGAATGTGACTAAAAGCTTTTTTTAATCTTGCAGGTTTTTATTTGTTTGCTTGTTTGGTTTGGGTTTTTTTGTTCATCACCACAACGGTAAATTTTTCAAGCGACAGCAAAATTTTGGCCTGTCTTGCATATAAAATTAGTATACTCAATAGGATCACTAAGAACCAAATTCCTAGAGATACTGAAGCACTGCAACACTTTCCAGTTAGTATTTAACTTTTAGATGTCAGTGAAGGAAAAGGAAGAGAAGGGGAGGGAAGTTATTTACTATAACTTTCCTACAGACTTGTTTTAAAAGTATTTTTATATTTCAACTGTTTACTTATATTGACCATCTGCTGTTATAAAAAGTCATTTGTTGTTTTGATTTTCTCATTCTATCTTTGAAAGAAAAGCAACTGAAAAAAAGGAATTCAGTCTCAAAAATATTCAGAAGTGTTTATATTTTGCTTGAAAAGGGTCAGAAAGTAAAATCTCTTTAACTCGGTCAGTTAATACCAAGAACCAGTCTTATTTTTAGAATTATTTTACCTTTGTATGGAAAACAGCTCAGTGCATTTTCATAAAGTTCTTTAGTTTCCATGGCAAATGGGGTCATTATTTCCTGTTGAAACTGATGGGTTTTACTCATACTTTCAAAATGCTTTTCACATGATGCTTACAAGACATGCAGAAACAAATGCACCAGAGGGCTATTGTTAATAGCTCTTAAATATTAACTATTGTTAATAGTTCTTAAATCAAAATTTACACAAGGTCAATATAACCTTGCATTAAGGCCTATTGAAAACAATGAATGATATATTGCAGCCAAATAACTGAAATTCTTAGCTGGAAGTAATAGAAAGGCTTTGATTATTAATAAATTAAGGGGGGGGTGGGGAAGAGGCAAAAATTTGGGATTTTACCCTGAGAATATATCCAGTGCCTCAAAAAGTCTTATCTGCAATAAATATGCAATGAATAGAGCAAATGAATAAAGCAAACTATTAAAGTTTTATTACCTGGCTTGCTCAAATCCTTTACAGCAGGTAAAGATTTCAATGTTCTTTACACAGGACTTGTTTGTTCCTTTTTTATTTTCCCTTTGCTAGATTATTCTGTGAGGCATAGTCACACCTATCTATGTTCATAGCCAGAATATTGCTAGAAGAAAATAATAGTTATTATAGAAAACACTGCAACAGCTGGAAGGTCTAAAATGTGTACATTTTATGAATGTTTAAGGAAAATAAGAAAATAAGCTTGATCCCCCCAAAATGATTCACCATTCATTTTGTCTGACACTTACCATGGCTCTTTTTATGGGACTGTCATAAGGAAATTAAGTTCAATAAACTTTGGGTTTGCATAGTCTGATCCAAAACAGGCAAAACTGATCAGTGCCTTCCCTTCCTTAAGTGGTCGTTACAAAATACTATAAAAAAGTGATCTGTTTTCTTCTAAATTAGACACAACGTTCCTGTGGCTGCCTTGTTAGCATGCCTTCAGCTGGTATAAATCAGCATGGTGGTTCCCCTAATGGAAATGGAGCTGTGACAACTTTTATCAGCTCATTCCTGTGCTCCTCCTCCTCAAAAACTTTATACACTGAAGTGTCTGGTAGTACTTTGCACTGAAAGAATCAGTGTCAATTGGCATTAACTGAGTCATGCATTTCTTCTGAAGCAAATAGAAAAGCTATCTTCTGTACATTTTCCTTTGCACGCCCCGAGCCCAATATATAGAGCTTTTCAGCGGCAAGTGGGAGGCTTGCTGAATGGAAATTATTCCTTTCTCCACACATCCCACATTTCTATCCCTTCTGATACTATTTAATCTGTATGAAAATTCTTCAAGTGCCTCTTGAGAATGCCAGCACTTCAAATTTGAGCAGTTTTTTGATATCACAAGAGTAAATGGAACTGAAATCAGGCCTATATATGTTTGTATAGAAACTAACTTATATGGAAACTGAGTACACTGACTTCTATTTGTGTTTCTGCAGAGAAACCAGAGAATATAATAGTAGCACAAATATAACTGCTTAACAAACAGATCCCTACACGAACAGTTATAGTGTTTAATAAGCCTACAGGGAACAATGCAAATTCTTTGGAGAACAATGTCAGGCCATTTTTCATAGCCATATTCAAATGCTGAAAACAGCAGCTGGATGCTGAGCCAAGAAGGTCAAGAGTGGCAGTGCCTACTATCAGTGATACAGATATCAGGGGCAAAGACCCATTTCTCCTCTTTGTCCAGTTTTGAGTATCCCATTTATTACACAGTTTCGACAAGCTATGGAATACAATGAAATCTATCTCACCAACCTCAGTACACATTACTTTTCCTGTTAAACAGTCTAGGCTTGACATGAATAAAACGGGTTCCTTTGCATACCATACAGTGCTTGCACAGTGTGTTTACCATACCAAACTACCCTTGTCCAACTGACCTGAATGTCAAACATTACAACACGTGTAAGGAGAGAATTAAATAAGCAAACAGAACAAAATGAAAAAAAAAAAGTGCTATACATTTTCACATTTGCCCCAAATTAGAGGATAGTGTTTCTTTGTGTCCGCATTTTAAGTCTTACTGTTTTTCTAGTTTCCTACACTGCCCTGAAAGATCCTGCCTGAAGTGTTACACTGCTACTTGCAATCTCAGAGCCTAAAAACCAAAAACCCAACACACAAACAAACCATGTAATTCCCTCAAAATCTGTTTATCGCTTTAGTTTTAACTTTTTGAAAGACAAATGAGTAATACTGCAACTAAAAAAAAGGCAAGTATAACAGTATAAAGTTCATGTTTCTATTAATAGTAGCAAATTTCATGTTTACAAAGTGCTACTGTAATGCAAACCTCCATTTCATGGTCCAATAGTAATAAAAGAAGTGTGGACAGAAATCAGAGAAAGAATAAGTTATCTAGATGAAAAAATGGTGCCTAAAACAACAGCTAGCTTTCTGAAGCTGTGCTAGTTGTCAGTATCTGTCTCTCACTGAGAAGGGATCTAGCTCAGTCCTGTACTGCAGGGTTTTTTAGCCAGTTCTCAGTGGTGGCATGGTGTTGTTCTATAGTTTATCCACTTTGTCAAATCAGTCCAATGGAAACATCTCTCTTTCTGTTTGTTTATTTGTTTTCCTTTGGCTTTTTTTGATGGACTGGTTTTCCATGTGCTCAGCTCATTAAGCTAAGCTACAGACCAATCACAGTTCCCTGAACTAGAGCAAAGGCAAGAAATGCAAATTGAGAGAATGGGACTCCTCTTGTGGCAGCAATCCACACATACACCAGATAATCCTAAATCAAAAGCTAATGGTGTTTTGCCTTTCAGACTCCACTTACTTATTTAATTGGCAAGAGATATCTTTTTGGAAAGATATTTCAAATTATGTTTTTCCCCAAAAGATACGAATCTATATGTTTTGTATATTTATTTACTTTTTTTTTTATATATATTTGAACTTTAAGTACTTATAGAATACTGCATTCCCAGAATACTTATAGAATACTGCATTCCCAGTAGTTAGCAGCATGTCCTGCATTATTTTCACTTGAAAGACCATTCAGATTTTGTGAACAAGGAAGAAAATTAATGTTCCAACCTGCATTATATATATAAGGAACAGCACATGCCAACATAGAATATGACCCTACGAAAACAATGCGCTAACTAAAAATTTCTTGTTTCTTAAACCATAATGTTATAAAATCCTTTCCTTTCCTTTCCTTTCCTTTCCTTTCCTTTCCTTTCCTTTCCTTTCCTTTCCCATCCTGTCTCATCCTGTCTTTAGGGACAGTTTTTAGCTTTATACTGTAGGATTGCCCCTAAAAGCTGGTATGTTTTAGACAAAAGGCTAAAGTGTGCTTCATTTCTAAATGAGCATGCTGAACCAAGACATCTGGCCTCATTATCAATGTGGGTTCCTAATGGCTAGGGAGTGCCATGACGACTGATTGATTACAGGTACCAAAGAGTAGCATTGCAGAGTCCCATCTGACCTTGGACATGGAATAAGCCTTTGTCTGAGGCTCTGGCTGTGTGAATACCACAGCTCTGAACAGGAGTCCAGCAGCATTCTCTCCTCATATCTGAGACACAGCCAGAGGCACATACTTGAGATTAAAACTCTTCGCCTACATTCACTCTTGAAAGCTTGTACCCATGCTTCAGGCACATACTTTCATTCAGTACAGATCCTTCAGACAAATCCTCCACCTGTCTCCACCCAAAGCTTAAATATAGTCTTTCTAAAATATCACTGAAGGTGTGAGTCTTTTGGTTCACAATTAAAAACTTTTGAAGTTGCATGTCTGAGAAGCAGAAGGGAACATATAGCTATTTGCATGAAATAGCAGATAAAATACATTTAAATATGAAAATAAAATACATTTGAATCTGCTTTGTGTTCTAGTCTTTTTGTCACTGAGAACTCACCAGATCTTCCTGTCTTCGTGTAGGGAGAATGTGCATGGTTTGTCCTTTCTGGTTTGATTAATTCTGCTATTAGAGCATATTGTCTTTCTTCTCAATGTCTTCCCCTTGCCCTCCCCGCAGATCTACTCTTACTGCCAGTGATTCTTTGTCATCTGTGGCAAGATGTGGTCATATCCTGAGCACTTCTCTCTTGTTTCAGAGAAAACAAAGAAATTTCATCTCCCAGGATGAGCAAACCCATCGCCCAAGGCAATTCACTCAGATGAGTGAACGAGTACAAATGACTACTGCTGTTCCAGCCTCCTGACCTGTGATGAACAGACGAATGAAAAGGCATTTTATGATGCAGCAGTGTGCCAAGTGGCAATTTTAAATTATCAACCAGAATTTGTAAGTTTTGAAAGCAAATGTTTATAAAACTATCACACCAGCAAATAAGAAAGCACTTAGGAGTTTTCATAAGAGCAAAGTAGAGCCTTCACTTCTACTGCCCTTCTCATAATTTAAGCAAGCATAAACACACAGTAACACAAGTTTTACAGTCAAAGATAACCTTTACCTTAGCCCTTCAGCAGGCATTGCACAGGTATGAAATAAGTGAAAATTGGATAATTAAACTACAGAAGTTGAATGGAATGCTGTTACTCATTTTGATTAAACTCTTTCACCACATCTTTCAAACACTGCAAACTACAACACAGCTGATAAAACCAAAGTGCTTAATAATTCTATTTCGGATGAAGGGTCATATTAACATCAGTTGAGAATTTTGCAGTCATTTTATGTAGAAGCCTAAAAGGAATGACAAGCAAATTGTAAACTTACTTATGCTACCTCAACTTACACTACTTACCAATTTAGTCACATCATGCTTTACAATCTAAGAAATCAATTAATATAGGTGGCATGAACCAAAAAAAAAAAAAAAAAAAAAAGTTTTGCATATATTTAACCCTCAGCTTAATGACAAATTGTATCACTATTTTTCTTTTGATAAATCTAATAAAGAGAATGAAAAAAAAAACCCCTCTTTAGTTCAAGATAATTTTATTTTTCTCTTATCAGCTAAAGCAGTCATACTTCAGGTTTCCACTTTCCAGTTTTCCTAACAGTAGGAGGGAATTTCCTCCAAGGCCTTATCAGCTTGAACCACAACCCCTGCAGTGGTTTCTGGTTCACTGACAAATTACACTCCCTTAATCCCCAACCAGGAAAGTTTTAATGAACGCACATTTAGAAATTATACCCTACAAGACAATTTCTACATGTAGCCAACGTATGAAGCCCCACCCTTCCTAAATGGCAGACTGGACTTTGCACCGCAGGTGAAGAAAGAGCTCTCCTTACAACTTCTGAACTACCTTTTCCTTCACTCTGGCTAATGTGGCTTGCTTCCTGTGCTTACCATTTTATTTAAAAGTTGAAAAAAAAAGGCATTTTTTTAAATTGTTCGGTATTCCCTGAGCATTTACAAAAAGGGCAGAAGAATGACTCATTGTAAAGACCAAAACAGAATAAGCTAAAATTCTCTCACTGAACATTGCACTAGTCTGAATGATGGTAGTCATTTTACCAGCAAATCCCAAATTCTTGGCAGGAAAGACAGGCGTCATGACCACTTATCAGGAGGCTGGGCCTACAGCTGGCTGCAGAGGGGCAGGTGACTACGTGGCTTCTCAGCCCCCACTGCCCTGTCCCTGCAACACAGAGCTGCTACACAGGGTCTGGCTCACGGGGACAATGGGTGTGCTGGGACCAGGCTGAATCTTCTCAGAAGTGTTTGGGTCTATTTAAAGGAGAAATTTAAGAAATTAATGATGGTTGTGGTGAAGCCAGGAGTGAGGAGGAGTCATAGAGGCGAGGCAGAGCCCTGGAGAAAAAAGCCGACTCAGTCACCCTCAGAAAGCACAGGACTGGCAAGTAGGTTTGGTACAGTAGCTCCTGTAAGGAGAGGCTACATACTCTTATCCTCCTTGTCCTTACAGCAACGGCTACAACATCTATATTTGCAAAAACAGCAGGGAATACACCAAAAGGCACATCAAAAAACCGGCAGTGACCTTACATCCCATACTCTTCTCCATCACATAACAGCATACACCTGACACATAACCTCACTGTGCTCCAAAGGCCATACACAGGATTCTAATAAGATCAAGCAGTGAAAAGACCTGTCCTGTCCATTTTGAGGAAGAAACTGTCCTTATCCTAAAATTCTCCTTGTTCTTCTGCTGGAAAAAAGGTTATATCTGTGGAGTCCTTAGGGCATATTAATCCTCAAGTTTCCTTCCTGCTACCCAGAAAAGGATCCTGTTGCTGCCTATCTTAGACTTGGCCCTCTCAGCTAGACTAGAGTAAAGAATAATTCTTCCATTATTTGATCCTCAAAACTTTTTTGAAACATGAATCCTTTTGTATTTTATAATGGTTCCTTGGGATAGCTGGTTGCAATGATTGTAAGACTAATAATGTCCATTTTTAGGACTTACATGTCTACCAAATATATTGTGAGAGTCTGCCAGTACATAATTATTGTGTGACGTGTTTTGCCAGGATTTGAAAAATGAAAGACTTCACATATGTATCTACTCAAATAAGGTATATTTTCATTATTTATCCAGCTGTGTTTAAAATCCAAAAAAAAAAAAAGTCTTACAGGCTCCTCATTTCGCAGTGTATTTGGTACCAGTCCCAACTGCACCTTCACTTCCCTCCGCCAGACATTTCTCCATTGTTTTAAGACTTCCAAAATTTTCAATTTCATAGTTTGTGTCGCAATTATGCCTAAGTGCCATCACCATCTCATTGACGTAAAGGAAAGCTGAGTAAGAACATATTTAAAAACATAGCAAGAATGGTATCCTCTCCTGTTCCAGTAAGCTTGTGGAATTAATACAGTGGGACTTCAATTCTCAAAAATAGTTTGTACTGTGCTTGACTAAGTTTTACTGAAACTTGACGTTTTCCTAGGCATTAGGTTGACATATTTTTCCACAAGTGAAAATAAGAGTTTGTGGGTCATGCTGAGGTGAATACTCACTGGGTATGTAGACACCTTCCACAACTGAAGTTTTGCTCAATTTCTTACAAAAAAAACCTCAAATACATTTTCTAGTTTTATTGTATGTCATGCTTCATCCATGTTTACCTCACTGCAGGAAAAGTGTTAAAGTGGCAGGGGATTTGTTACTGGTTTAAAGAAACATAACAAGAATAAAAAGATTTAGAAGCAGTAAAAAACACCAAAAAATTGTTGCTGTCATAATTTCCAGTTATTGGATACACAGCAACCTCAATAAATACTTGCTTCTGCACATAACATAGCAGCTAAATTGCCTACCAAAACATTCATATATTTCTCAATAGTAAAAATAAATATTAAAATGGTACTTTAGAAAATGTCTGTCTCCTCAAAGGAAAAATCTTACATCATCTTTTACTGTAGAACCTTGGACACCTGTTACCATCTTGCCAGGCAGCAGTAATATGAAGTGTTGCATGATCAGGAAAATATTAATTCATACTGCCAAGTGAAAGCTGTTCAGGTCACTGTGACCTTTCACAGAATATCCTGTTGATCAGCACAAGATGATGTAGCCAGTTTTCTCATGTAAAATAAGCTTAATTTTTGAAGAAAGACATAAGAAATAGCTTGCTAGGGAAAAAAAAAAGGTCATAAAATGCTTAGTAGAGATTGAAATCCTGTTATAAAACATAGCAGGGGTAACAAAATTCTCTTCACAAATAAGTAAATTTTATAATAGTGCACCTGTGAATACTTAATTTCTAACAGAAATGGGGCCTAGATATTCTGCTGTAAGTTCTTCCTCTGTATGTAGCATAGTAAGGTGGGACAACCACAATGGACATTTTTCATCCCTACTTGTTTGAACATTTATCCTAAGAATAGGAAGAACGGCTAGGCTGAAGCTCACCTCAGACTTTTAATTCACTTAAATCACAAGAGAAGCTCTATGCATCTTAAGCAATGAAATGCAGAAAGGAATTAAACTACAGTTTAAACCTGTGTTTATGGCTCAGACCTGAACTTGGCAGAATAGAAGTCTCTGAAGCTGATCTCTTCAAAGGCCTAGTGTTTTGGATAGAAATGTGTATCACCGACTGGAAAAGGAAGCGGGTCTAATCTATAGTTTCAAGTTTAAGCAGCTTGAGTGCTCAAGAAATGCGTGTGTGAACATCTACAAATTTGCATTTATGGAAAATTAACTAAATTAACTGAACACATGAAAAAAGAGGTAAGATAGCAAGAGGATGCTGAATATTCTAGTGGAAGAAGATGAAATAGAAGAAATGAATCATATTCCATCTTATAAGATTATAATTTTAAATAAAAAAACCAAAAAAACAGCAACAACAAAAATAAACCCCAAAAAAACAGCAACAACAAAAAGAAACCTCAAACAAACAAAAGTGTCCTGAATTCAAGAACTGTATAACTGCGACAAGAAGACCAGAATTTGTAGCAGTGAAAGCAAGAAAATCCTACAAGGACTCACTGGAGGCCATATTTTACCCACCTTTATTTATGCTGGATACCATCTAAATTTACTGTGGATAAAAAGAGCAGAAGGAGTTAAGAATCTCACTGAGCCATTATTATGAAAATCAGAGTCAGATAAAAAATAAACTGGGTAAATTTTTTTCATAGTACATGCCAACTTTTCAAATCTGATGTCCAACTGTTAGGGAACTGAAAACAACAGATTTTTGGGGGCTTTTCATATTCAACATTTCACATTCACTGGAAAATAGCAGCTTGATCTTAAAATTCAAAAGACAGCTCTGTTTGAAATATTACAAATAAGGGAATTCACTATGAGTGTGGACAATCATGTTCAACAATGCAGAATATGGTGGGAGCTAGAATTACTAAGAGCCTGAAGTGAACTGCCTCATTCTTTTCCTTATCTCTGAAGTCTCCAAGGCAGACAGCCTGAATCAAACAACCCAGCATTATTGTTAGAACCTTAACCAGAAGAACTAACTTTCTTCAGAATAGAAAATTAAAGATTCCTATGTAAACAGAAATAGAAATAAAAAGGGTCCATGAACCAATCTGCGTTCTTTTAAGCATATCCTTTCAGCTAGGCTTACCCGAAGTCAGCTCAGTGGTTTATTAATTTGCAGGAAACTGTTGTATCCCCTCAGGTTCTTGAGTCTTGTTCTCCATCCTTTTGGAAACATGATGCTCCATATTCCATCCTGTCTGAGGCTCTAGTGTCTCCTCACTTGATTGTCCCACCTTGCAGGTTAGGAGCAGTCCCTCCTTTCAACACACTTGACAACTTCTAAGAGCAGTAATTATCCCACTCTCCTGTCCCAAGATGTCTCCATTTCCTCTCCTCTTAATGAGTCATAATATTCAAACAGCAGACCAATAAACAAAATTAACTTTCCATCATGTAAAATCAGATTGTATGACTTTCATGGCTTCTTCTGTCTGTTTGCCGGATACTGCACAAAGCATGTATCTCCAGAGACAGCATGTTACATATCCTTGAAGATTATTAATTCTGTGGGATGATGCTCTTCACTACAGAGTGAGTGCAACATTCCTCTATGAATATTCCTTCTGAGATACATGCAGATTTAGCAGATTCAGAGGGTACATCTGCTTCACTCTTCCAAAATTCTCCAGGGTTGATGTATTTTCCAGGAATGATGTGTTTTTGATTTGCTGTGAAAACTCTGTAAAAGAAATGAGACTCTATTTAGTAGACACATTGAATCAGTTTGCAATTAAACAGTTATTAATTGATACTGTACATTTGCATAATGTTTTTCAACTGAAAACCAAGTGTCTCCCTGCAAAAATGTATTGCTCTTTCTACCTCATGGACAGTGAAGTGTTTGCAGTGCAATCTTGGTCCAATGAGCCACAAGAACCCCAACGAACCACAAAGAACCAAAATAAAATAACAACTCTTAATGAATCCAGTAAGGATTTTGTCACAGAATCACAGAATAAGCTGAGTTGGAAGGGACCCACAAGGATTATTGATTCCAACTCCTGGCCCTGCACAGGACATCCCCAACACTCCCACCATATGCCTGAGAGGACTGTCCAAACACTTATTGAACTCTGTCAGGCTGGTGCTGTGACCACTTCCCTGGAGAGCCTGTTCCAGTGCACAACCACCCTCTCCATGTAGAACCTTTTCCTGATATCCAGCCTAAACCTCCCTGACACTACTTAAGGTCATTCCCATGGGCCCTGTCACTGGTCACCACAGAGAAAAGATCAGTGCTGCCCCTCCTCATCCCCTCTCAAGGAAGTTGCAGACAGCAATGAGGTCTCCCCTCCAGCTGAACAGACCAAGTGACCTCAGCTGCTCCTCACACGGCTTCCCCTCAAGGCCCTTCATCATCTTCACTGCCCTCCTTTGGACGCTCTCTCATAGTTTAATGTCCTTCTTATATTGCTGTGACCAAAACTGCACACAGCACTCGAGGTAAGGCTGCACCAATTGTTATCTTCAAAACAGCCACGCTATTGCTCCAAGCCTTGGCATCCCCAGACTTACTTTCCAGAAACTAAAACCTTCTGCCTTTCACCAACATCTATCAGTTGGATTATGTATGCTCCAATTATCCATGCTGTGAATTATAGCTGGGATTTTATTTTAGAAATATGTTTCAGGGAATTTTAATTTCTAATATTGTTGTCAAATAATTCTCTTTAAAAAATTTTAATTTTAGTGTTAAGAAAATAATTATATTTATTAAAAGATCGTCTTTTAAAAAGCTGGCTCTCACCATCTTTCAGGTCCAGCAAGTTAATGACACAGTTTCAGATAATTTTAAATCAGGCTTATTTATTTGTTAATCTCAAACGACTTCTGAAGAAGGATTAACTACACTGAAGTTTGAAATTTTAATACCTAGTTGCTTTTCATATGTGGCAGATAAGCTAGACAGATTTTTCATCAAAGCTAGACATATAAATTTTCAGATCCATAATATACAGCTCTAAACTATCTCAATTCATTTTCTTGGAGACAAAACATAAGCATATTTAATTCAAAGAATGATAAAATACAAACATAAAACATTATAGGCTTTTAATGACCCTAGCATTTATTTTTCATATGAAGTAGAAGCAAACACAAATTTAATTTTTTAAATACTTAGTAAATACCATAATATTTTTTATTATAGAGGATTTTGAAACCTTTGCAAAGTTACATTTACTTCTGGTAGAATGAAACAAAGGCAGGTTTTGGTCAGTGACTGAGAATACCATGACAACTAAGCCTAATTCCCGTGTATCTGAATTGAAAATTACTTTATCCCTGAAATACTGAACTTTCTAAGCAGTTACACATGTGTTTCTGCACAGCACAGAAGCCAGCTATTGGTGTTGGACATGTGCTTTTCAGCCTAGCGGACACTGCATCTTCTGCAACACTCAGAACCTCTTCATAAGTGTAAAAGAAATATTTGAATTACTGGGAGGTTCTTGCCAGTTCAGTCATTCCATGATATTTGTATAGCTGGAGGAAGAGTGATTATTTCTTCTGGCAAACAAAGTCACTCTATATTTATTTGATTCTTTCTTTCTTTAAAAGAGGACTGTAACGGTTGTTGGCTAAAAAATTAATGATCTCTCTTTTTCTTCTCCCTTTGCTGTCACTCTTGCACATCTGACTAAGCTGAGATCTGTAACTAATTCAGTCTTCTCACAATTTAGTGAGTTCTTCTAAAGTCTTAACACTGAAAAATTTGCCTCCTTATTCTCTATGCTTCACTTATGAACAGCTATGGTATATTTTGATTTTGCTTCCAAAAAGCAGCTGCTGAAAGATATAGCACATGAATCATTACATTACAAGTAATCACATAGTCCCTATTAGATATCTGTGCACATTCCTGTGGTAATCCATTTGTCTCTATTGCCAGAGCAGATGTAACATCATTTACCATTTCTGACTGATAGTTGGAATAAAACAAACACAATTAGAGACAGGGGACTGGGTATTGTTTGAGTAGCATTTGGCTTGGTATCACTTCACAACTCGGTTTTCATATGCTGTTATCTTGTGGCAGAGGAGCTTGATCATGTGAGCTCAAATTGATGTCTTCATATGATTGAGAGCTACGCCTCACACAGCACCAGCCTGAAGGAAGAGAAACTCTGGGAATTTAAAGGGAATATTCTAACAACCTTGGTGCCTACAAAGTGCTTCTTTGAGTTACACGGCATAATCCTTACTTCACAACTGTACTCGAATTTCTTACCTGGCATCTCCAGGTTGGCAGCCCAAACTGACATATCATTTTATATAACAGAAATAAATATGTCAGTATCTTCTGTAACTGACACAACACATCTATTGTCCCTTTTTTAGCCTTTTTTTAAACTTGTTCTTCCTAGATAACTTTGACTATATGTAGAAATTTTTTTGGTGCCTGTTGTCTTACAGAAAAAACACTCACATTGCTACACCTTTATAATACCAATTAAATAAACACTAGTGCTTCATCTTCATTTCCAACACCACATGACAACTTGAGCTGAGAAAATATAAAAAAATAAAGCATCTTCTGGTCCCTTGTGTCTTTCAGTTAGAAAAAACAAGTATCTGTTTTCTTTGAAGGAAAGAGTGTATTATCATTCTGTGGTCCCAATCCAGCAAAATACCTTAAAATAATAATAAACACAAAATAGTCTTAATGATGAAGTTTGGCTTAATGATGTGTTTAAAGTCACATGCATACGTATGTACATTTTGGAGGGGGGGGAAGATAGGATGCTTAAAGAGATCTTTCTGAAACTATAATTTCTACTGTTTCTGAGGCAAGATCCACCTTACTTCTTAAGTGGTTTTGAATTGTCATCTTTTTCTGCTGAAATATAATGTCAGAAATTATAAAAACAAATGTGCAGTAAGAAACAAAAAAGCCAGTATCTGCTGCAATGCAACAAGTTTACTCTGAAAACAATCAAGTGATATTTTTATTTTGCAAGGGTTACAAGTTGTTAATGTCATTCATAACTTCATGGTGGTAGCTTTGCAAAACAAAGAGGCTTAATACAAAAGACCCCTGAGGCTTTCAAGATGCTGGTTCTAAAATTATGGTAATCTTGTCCATATTTTGTTATTGGTTCACTAGAAAAGTCCCTTATGGATGATGGCTTTGGCAGAACAATGACACAATAATTTGTAGTAAGCTACATATTTGCTATAAGACAAAATAATGCCTGCATAACAGGTAATGAGATTAAGCAAGAACAGAGATTTCCTTAAAATAAAAAATCAAAATGTCACCCTGAAGTGTCAGTGGGAATTCAGGGAGTGCAGATTTACAGTGGATTCCATGTCAAAACCAGCTTTTAAATGCAAATAGCTTAAGGATTAATAAGGTCTGGGACAACAAGTTGTGACTATATCCATGTAGTTTATACATTGCCAGAGTTTTAAGCTGACAGTAATGTCTTTGGGCTAGGGTGGGGATCTCTCAGTAGGCACAACTAAATCATACTTGTTAAATGACTTTATAAATCACACAACCAGCATGACTGAGATGAAGATTTCATTTGTGCTTCAGCTTTTTTTTGACATTCTGAAGGTGGAGAGAAAATAAAACAAGCCATTAGAACAATGTAGAGTTCTGACATTTATACCAAAAGCTCTTAGATTTGCATCTTCTTATGTTGTAGCAGTGGAAGATTAAAGCATACATAAATAATTAAAAACATACAGTGTCATCAAAAGAGCAGATCAAGTGACAGTCCTATGTATAGACATCTGATAAAGCTCCCACCATTGCTCACTTCCTCACAAATGGATTCAAAGAAGAAAAAATATCATTTTATGTGATGAAATAATGGTTTTAATGTGACAGTACTTAAATCCATCATCTGAATTTAAAATAAAACTAATTCATATATGCTCCCCGCTTTTTTTTGATTAAATGTTTCATACCTTAATAATGACTTATCAGAATCATACTAACTTTAATTCCATGAGCATGATCTCTTTTTCTTCTAAAAATATTTCTTCTAAGAAAATTCGTTTTCAACCTTGTAATGTCAGTTTATTTGTCCAAACTCAAAATGTATGTTGAGTCTTATTTCTTTCTGTAATTGTGATTCTTATGCTTTACTTTTTTGTGAGTATTTGGGTAAAATTCCTCCAAACCTCAAAAACCGTGGCAGTGAATAATAGCACACATTTAAAATCTCAACATGCTTGATGAAGTATAGATTTTTGACAGTAAATATCCAAGTTACAATAATACAATATTTTTAATAATTACACTTTTCAATGCATAATGAATTAGAAAAAATAAATTTAAAAATCATTCTTCTCTTATTTTATAATTTTTAAATTCATTCCCTGTCCTTTAGCATTCCGTAAAGACTCTTTACACACCATGCCAGTACAGACCCTTCTAGTCATAAATGCCTTAAGCGAAAACAGAAACTCCAAATATCTATGCTTTATGTTTGGTGTTTCTTGCTTATGAGTGCCATTCTTATACACAGATACTATTCTGGTACTTAAAAATTGATGCATGCATGTTAAAAACTTATCATATAACTAATAATTTCTACTTAAATCTTTATATGTCAAAAAGCAGAGTATTCAAAAAACTTTGTAGGAAATTTCACCAATGCTTTACATAAAGAGGAAACAGCATGGAATTTTTGTTTCTTCACATCAAAAAATAGATTTCAGGAACAAGACATTCATAGGTAAATAAGGTGATCATGTGATATTCCATTGCAGGGAATGACTAATTTTTTCCTTTCAAAAAGTCCCAACCTGCACTGTAAAAGAACTTGTGAAAGAATTCAATTTATGAAAGAAAATCAATAACAACAAGAACATTTAGGAAAACAAAGCAGGCGGGAAATGTTCCCTTTAAAGTATTAAAAACAGGTGGGGATACACGAGGACAAAAATGTTACCAAATTATTCTCTTGGTTGAGAGGTTTGAAAAAAAATCCAGCTAAGTAGAAGGAGACAATATTATAGGCAGTCTTCAAAAAGATAATTGAGGCATCTCTTTCCCCATTATGGCCCATAAAACTCCAACTGTTGTATCAGCTTACTCCTCAGATAGAACAGACAGGAGGAGAATAAAATGCACACTGGATTAAGACTTTCCATGATGAATTCAGCCAAATACAATTCCAACACTGCATCATAAACACAAATAAACAAACAATTATTTAAATGAGCGAGATATGTGGTTAGGTGATGGAAGACAGACTGCATAAATAATCTTTCAGAAGCATGTTTTTATGAGGTTCAACTTCATAACCAACCAGGAAAGATGGAAAGATTACACTGGGCAAGATGTAAGTGCTCTTAATACGAGTGACCAGCAAGGCCTTGGCAAGAGGAGGTAGCAATAAAGTGTGAGAGCAGCCACAGATGTCTGCGATTGATATAGCCATGGAACATGAGAAATAGAAATATGAGGTAATATATAATGTGCTTTTAGTTGTCACATGGTGTTTGTATAAGGAATGGCACATACTCAAGGCACATTTCAGGCTATTATGGGTAGCTAGTGCAAGCTTAAGTGTTTGGACTCATTTTATAATGTAAAGATCACAATAAACCTGATTTCCTGCGTTCCCTGTCTTGCAATGTTTAATATTATTAAAGCACCACCTAAGAGTTTCTGTCAGTTGGGGAACCTGTCACATGTCTTTCCTATGTGAATATTATATAAAAGATAAACTAGCCCAGTAACCTTACCCCATCTGTCTTTCTATTCCATTGTTTTCAAAGGTCTTACTGTGCTCAATCCTTGACACATCTACCAAATAGTGGAATCTCATGATAAACCAAGTTAGACAGTTCAAACTAACTGAATAACAAAGTATGCTGCATATTGCTATTATTTTAAAGAATGTTTGATATGCATGGAAATGTTTTTTGAGTACAGAAAGCATATGTGCTGAGATGTCAGTTCCTTGTGACATGCCATATAATTGTTTAGCTTGATGATTCTATCACATTGGGGTAAAAGGCTTTAAAATACTTAAAAATTTAAAATAAGTCATATGTATAATTTTGGAAGTATACTTTCTACATAAATATGCCATCAAATGGAAATTATCCTGTTTCCTAATTTGACTGTCTCTTATATCATTCTTAAATACTGCAAGTCAAATTCTGATCAGCTATTGGGATCAATTGTAGTGTAATGTAAGTCAGTAGGATTCTAAAAAATGTTTATATAACTAGCACCAGTTACACTGTAAAGTCACATCATGAGACATATTTCTTCCCTCATAACATAAAATGGATTGCAATCCAGATTACTTTAGCAGGAATAAAAGCAGTTAATGTCACCACTCATTGTTTGTGAACAGCTTGACTTCCTGGGTGTGGGAAAAATATGTTGAGTATGGTCTTTTGGCAGTTTGAGGTGTGTTGGTTTGGTTCTTTAGTTTTTTGACCGTTTAAATTTGTTAACATTTTCCATCACTATCATTTTCAGCTATAGCTCAGGTGAATTTATAGAGCACCTGGAGCTTTCAAAATATCCTTTACAACAAACAAACCTATGTACATTTTCTTCTTGAAACAGTTAACAATAATTACTTCTATGTTCCAGCAATTTACAAACTGCAATTACTACACTTACAGAGAAAATATTTGTTCACATGCTACCGTCACCAAGGGAAAACACTTTCAGAAGAACTTTCAAATGAACCTTAGATATGGACAAAAAGCATCAATTTCCAATGGACACTGAGTGCTCATTAGTCTCTACTGTTAAAGTACCTGAAGCTGTTACACCTCTCCAGTGACCTCAATTTAGAAGCCAATGCAAGAATTTCTTTATACTTTTTACACGGAAATACACTCTCTGGAAGGAAATTGAAGAAAAGTGAGATTATTGGCAAGTCTTATTGACTAATGCTGGGAGTGCTGAATGACACTCCCAAGAAATTATGTGTGATTTGACACAGGCCTCTGTCATTTGTTTTTCTTGGTGTAGACCAACAGCAGATAAATTGCTTCCTTTTCTGGGTTTAGAAAAGGAGGAGTTGTTCTTTAAAGGTCTCTACTACCAGTCAGTACTTCAATGTATATGCTGGATCTCTCTCAGGACTCTATCAGAGAGACCTTACCCAACTTCTAGTTAAGCTAGCTGTTCAAAAATAGACACTTGCACACACAAGTGCACAATTATTTTTGTGCTTTCCATGTGTGCATTCTTCTCTCAGTTTCCTCAGTATCCCTGAAGAAATACTCATCTAAATATTTGTAGAGAAGAAATTTCAAGTTCTATCATGTCAGCATTAAAGGAGAATCAAAAATCAACACAGACTCAAAAATTTCTGTATCACAAAGGATAGGAATCTGCCCACTTAAAATATGTATTTTAATCCTGGAAAGAAGTTTAGCTCCCGACCATTAGATATGTGCGGCAGTTTATTTCTGATATCTTTCACACAATTGTCTCTTTTTTCTCTTTATTACTTGGAGAAGGTCTTGCCTTGTCAGTAGCATGATGTTTCCAAAATACTATTCTATACATCATTTTATCCAATGATTGTGTTCTAAATCTTACAAAGCTTCTGTTTTCTCAGTCAACAGTAATGCGTTCTATAACGTAAGTACCAATCAAGAGAAATATTTTTTCTTTATTTTTTATCAGTTTTGACTTTTCCTGATTTTGCTCAATTGAAATGCTCTTGCAGAAACACAGCAGCTCTCGACTGCTTCTCTCTTTTTTTAAAATTCCTTTATCATTATAGCATGCTGCTTCTCGAAGTGGAATATCATCAAATATTTAGGTTTTGTAGTATAAATCTCTTCTTACATGATGAAATGGAAAGCTCAATTTTCAATTGATACTTTATCTCTCTGAATATTGTCCCTCATTTCCATATGGAAGATCTTTTTCTTAAAGCCACTAAGAGTACATCTAAATTGGCTCTGCAATTCAGTTTCAATAATTCAATTTTTTTCTGTAGTCAAAGCCTAGAGTTACGCTTTCCAGTTGCCTGATTCTTTCAACTTATCTGGTTTACTATATGCATACACTGACCACTTCTGATCTCACTACCATAATTAGCATAATTATTTTTATTTCTGAGGAACTATTCCAGCTCAGACTATGTAATCTCTCTGTATTGGAGAAAACTCTGTGCTGGGCTGGAATTTGCTTTGCAATTTTCTGTATTTTTACTCTTAGAGGATGTGCAATATGGGGGATATTCCTTCATATTGGATGCTAGTATTTGGAGCCCATCCACACCTAAGAACCCAAAATTTCACACAGTTCCAAGCTGGATCTGGATATCATGCTATTAGCTTCTTGACCCACATTTGGCAAAAAGGCAGACAACACTCAGTGATTTCATTTAAATAAGATGCTAAGTATGTGTTTAAATATTAAGCCAGGCAAATACCACAACATTATGAATTATGTGCTGAATAGATCGTGGAACTTTAACTCTTTGATCATCTTTTTCCACATAGTTGTGCCAGTCCAAACTTCAGACTGCATTCCCGTATTATTTTTCTTTTCAGAAACACCATATCACTATATTTCCACATATTTTTTCACACATTCAGCCAGCAGCCTGAGCTTAATTTATATGCCACAATCAGGGTCTGGTATTACCTGTTCAACAGTTTAATATAATATGATAAAGATTCTGTCTATTAGGATTTTTAAAATTGCCATTTGTCTAAACTTGACATTATAATGTGTGTATGTCATGTCATCCCCCAAAAAAACATTCACAATTCCAGTCGAGGCTGTTTACACGTCTTCACAATTCTTAACAAGTTTCTACAGTTCGCTGTCAGATGTAAATAATAAGTTGTGTTGGTTTACGCCTCTAAAGAGGTGTCTCCAGTAATGCTCTAATCCACATTGTGAAATTGTTTGGTTTCAGAGGGTCAAAGTAAGGACTAACGGGAATAGTTAGGACCTTGCCTTGCCTTTCCTCTTCTTTTTCCTTTTTCTTCTTCCCTTCCCCTTCCCCTTCTCCTTTGATACCAGAACAAAAACAACCAACCAGCCAACCAACCAGCCAGACAAAACCTTACTCTAAAGGTTTCCATTAGGCAAATGATTCTATTAAATTTCACAATGCTTAGATGCATATCAGGATGCTGGATTGTCCTATAGGAAAGAACTTGTTTTTCTGCTTCTTGAATTCATTTCCCCTTCTTTCTCTTCCCCAGTTCAGGTCTGTAGCCTTCTTAGAAGTAACTAATACCTGAAACATTTTGTTGGTTTGTTAGACTGATTCCCTGCCCCATTAAGCTGTGGGTTAAGGAGGAGTTTAACAGTGAGTTAAATTTCCACTTTAAAAAGGGAAAACAAGTTATGGCAATCACAACTAACTAGAATTTGTTTAATGTAATATAATAAAACATCTGAAGTTGGGAATATAACTTCATAAGCCTTTAAGCTAATAGATTTCTAGTGATGGTAAATATGCAATTTTCTTTTTTAAAAAGCTACTTTCATCTTTTAGTTCTATCTAATTTTTTATAATAAAAATATGCACCCTCATTTTGTATATTGCATTATCTATAATGGTATGTTTTAATATACTGTGCATATTTAGGGACATTATGGGAAAATAGTAGGTATTATTGGCACCTCATTCTACTGGCGCCGTGAAAAAAAAAGGAAGAGTTGCAAAAATACAAATGCTAAAGCAATAATGAGTGTATTTTGCACTAACAAATAATCTTAAAAATGATTGACTCAGCTGTACACAGCTTTAAATGAGGTTAAATCAAATAGGTGGAAAAAAAGAAAACCCATGGGATGGGAGAATGCATTTTGTTTCTATACATAAATTGGTCTGGCTATGTTCATAGCTGGCACATGTCATTTTTCATTGAAATGGAAATATATTTTTGCCTTTATTATACCAACATTTTTCATACATTCCACCACTCTATTGACAAGGAATATGCCATATGAGGAAATGAGTTTTGTTTTAAAATAATATCACTAACAAAAATGAAAGCTATTACGTATATGAAGCAGTCCACAGCACTTGTAAACATGGAGACTGATCCAAGGGACTAACTTCAGATGAAGCTTTGTTTGAGTTGGATAAGGAAGACTGGAATTTATATCCAAGGGACTATGTCATATCAGGGAATTTGTCTTTGAATTCTGCTTAAAAATAAATTAAAATATGAACCTTTCTTTCCAGTATAATAGTTATGGACACATTTGAGTTATTAAATAACTCCATAATATACTGTGGCTCATGAATGTTACATATTTGAATTTTAAAACTGCCACAGAATGCAAAAGCTGTAGTTCATTATTCAGCTGTTTAGACAGTGAGCTGAGTGTAGTCTTGGTTCTGAGTAATGCATTTTCCTATCTGACTTGAAAAATCTTACAGATAAGCTACTTTGCTTCTCTGGGCAACAATAAGCATGTGGATTGTATGCAGAAAAAGGAAGAAATTTTCTAGAAAAAACTGCATCCAGTTTTAATGCTCAAGCCAACACTTCTGTTTCTTGTATTGCTAAGCTCACAGTGGAGTAGGCCACCACTTAAGTAAATTTCTTAAGGAGTGAAATGAAGTTTAGGGTTTGGAAGTAGCTTCAGAATACTAATACACTATATTCTGTTAAAAAAAAGAAAAAAAACACAGACATAATTTTTAAAAAACACAGATCATAAGAAATAAATTGCAGTCTGTTTTGCTGAAATCTGTGGCTTATTAGCAGGAATAAGAACAGAAGTCAAACTCGGGATGAGCCTACAAAAGAATCTCCTACAAGTTGCAACACCACTGAACTGCTGAATTATTGCTATGCTCTTTCTCACCTTTCTTTTCATTTCACATAATTTGTGTAAACATTCTCTCAATGTCTATTACAAGCAAGGAGTAAGAGTGATGTTCCATAATATGTCTCATAATTTTAAAAGGTAACACATTCAGTTCTGCAATAATTGTGTGGACTTCCACAAAAGAAAGGAAAGACTCTTCCTGACATGCAAAATAACCCTTCTATCTAATCCTCATTTGTAATTGTTTAAGCATGATTTCTGGTTTCCTAAAGTCTCACTACGTTGCTGTTCTTTGAATTTACTAACAGTCAAAATTTCCTCTAACATCAACCCTCAATTCACATGTTTAACTGATATTCCTGTGATAACCAGTATTTTTTTCTTCATATTTCTTTCTGCTCTGATGTTTGGAAACATGATTGTTCCTGCATGCATTGAAGACATTTCCCACTTGTGCCAAACTAGCCCTTTTTGACCTGCTCTTGTGCTGTCTGATCTTCTCTTTCCTTAACCTTGTAGGATAAGTTCTCATGCATATTTTCTTCTGAATTCTGCTGTATGGAGCAGAATCCAACAGCTTTACAGAGTGATATTAAAATTTCCTTATCAGTCACACAAATATGATTCTTAATACAGTGCTTGTTCTGCTTTTCATGATATCACAAGCACTATTCACGGATATCCTGTGATGAATTAATAAATTAAGGTCTTGCTCTTACAGTTTTTCAACTTAGCCTAGTTTATACGCAGTAGTCTTGCAATTAATCTTTAAGTTCATGATCTATTTAGTAGTATTACATTTCATTCCAGTTATAATTTTCAGTCTCTTAGCACCATCCCATGCATTACCTACACTGATATTCTATCACGCAGGCACTACCTTAGCAATCATGTGTCATCAGCACATTTTTATTACTTGTTCCAAGGTCATTATTGAAATTAAAATATTAAGTAAGATTGATCCCAAGGACAATCGATGGCTGATTCTCTCTAACCTTTTCAGTACCATTTATTATCTTCTCCACACAGCCAGTTCCTTAGATTGTTCCTTTCCTCTTTTCACCTATCTCATGAAGCACCAGCAGACTTCTTTTGCAGAACTCCAGGCATAGAACGTTCTTTGCCTAGAAACTTATTATCAGAAAAAACTGTATATTTGTCACATTCTAGCCCAGAAAACTATCTTATATTTAATTTCTGTTCAGTTCTCCTCTTGATCTGTGTTGACTAAAGCGTGCTCTTTAGTTCTTTCTCAAATACCTGTTCACAGCATTTACCTCTTCCTCATGGTCAGGTTGTTTTCTTACACTCAGCACTCCTTTCCTGCCAAGCAATTTTTGTGACCTTCCTGGTAAGTACTGTTGTTGAGAAAATAGCCATGAAATCTGCCACTTGTCTCTTTTATGACTTTAAATCTCCACTTGAACTTCATAGTTGTTTCAACCATACATTTAATCTTTATCCGCCTGAGTTTTAACAGTGGACATTCCATTCATCTAAGACTAATATTTTTATCATTTATACCTTAATCTTAGTTAAGATACTAAGTTATTACTTAAGCTTAATTAAGATTCGATGCCCTTAGTATCCATCTGTTTGACTCATCATCAGTGTTTCATTGCTACCCTTGAAAATCTTTTCTTCCCAGTTCTCAGCTTTGATGAAGCACACAGAATATCCCCCTCCCACTTCAAAACCTTGCACAAATCATTTTGCATTCTCTTTGGTTGTTTGACTCATAGACCTTTTATCTTCTGTTTCTTTGTTGAGCTAAGTAGTCACCCGTTTAGAACATTTATCAATGACCAGGTGCCTTTTTTCCAAGCGTCCCCTGTGGACACAGAAAAATGCTTACTTTTCTCACACAGTTTTGCCAATACTAATTATTTCACCTTACTTCCATTAAAAAAAAAAAAAAAATTGCTGCCAACAAAGACTGTTAAGTGAAACATCCCTGCTTTCTAATACTTAATTAGCTTATTTATTTATTTATGACAGGTGGGAAACCAACCTAAATTGAATGATTAGCAGAAAAGGGACAGAAGTTTTCAGACACCAAGTTTAAAGGAATTCTATCCCTCTTTTGCGAATGCACACCTAGAAGCAGGAAAGGTCTTCCTTCCACCGCCAGATATAACAATCCTTCCCATCTTGGGAGTCATCATCCTATGTTCACTCAAGGTTATTTTCTGTCCATATCTCCTCCCATGTAATAGCAGGAAGGGAGACGTCTGAAGAGTCTCTGTGAAGGTCCTGTTGATCTGTTCTTCATCTCAGATGGCACTCTGCCTACTCCTGAACATTAATTGTCATGACTGTCACCCTACTGAGGTGGATCTGTCAGTCTAGCATGTCATTCAAATGTAAAGGCTACACTAGGTGTTTTCCCCTTAGAATTAAACTTCCATTATGTGTGTTGTCTTATTAAGAGGTGAGTCATTTTCCACTCCACAATTGCTGGTTTCAATGTATCACACTTCCTCTTATTTCCTTAGATTTTCCATCCATAACCATTTACATTTCTAAAGCAGTGCTGTTAGTCTATGTGTATGGAGCTACTCTGGTACCCGATCCAGGTATTAAGCATGGAACTATCCTGTGCTATACTATACTATGTCCACTTTTCCCTAGAATTGCAGTCTCATAAAACATGATCTTAAATCGTATCTTAGACAGCAAATCTGTCTAGGTCATTGGCTCTTATCCATTTAGGAACACTAAACTACTCATCCTTCCTGCTGTCTCATTTCATACATTACACTTCAGACAATGTCCACAACAAACTGCTATGAAAACACGGATGGATAAACCACAAAAATGTGAGCTAATCAGTTCTGTTCTTGAATCAATGACTGATTTCGAGGATGAATCATTTGACTTCTCTGAACATTCATTCATCATCAGTAAGTTGGGAAAAGGACTTCTCTTTCAGGAAAATTATGCTCTGAAATATATTGTGTGTCTAAATTGTCTAAAACTAGCACATCTGCGCTCACAAAATAAAGCCCAAGAAAAACCAAAAACAAGAGGACAAACTTGGGAAGCAGTGATTAATTTCCTTACATTTATAACTGAGGAAATTGCTAACATCCCC
>VZRV01009049.1:2861796-2888487 GCA_013398115.1 Falcunculus frontatus
CCCCCCCCCCATTCATGTTTCCCTGGGGAAAAAAAAGAAAAGCAAAAAGGCAAATTTTTATATGGAAAAAAGTAGCAGTGGGATGTACAGTACATTTTTTATCATCCAAAATGAAGAGAAGATCACAGAATCACACAATCAACTAGGTTGGAAAAGATCTCTGAGGTCATCGAGTCCAGCATATGAATAAACACCACCATGTCACTAGATCATGGCACTGATTGCTACATCCAGTCATTTCTGAACACCTCCAGGGACCATGACTCCACCACCTCCCTGGGCAGCCCATCCCAAAGCCCAATTACCCTTTCTGTGAAGAACTTCTTTGTGATATCCAGCCTAAACCTCCCCTGGTGCAGTTTAAGACTGTGTCCTCTCATCCTATTACTGGTTGTCTGGGAGAAGAGACTGACCCTCACCTGGCTACATCCTCCTTCCAGGTGTTTGTAGAGAGTGATATAGTCCTTCATAGAAGTACAGTTTGGAAGAAGTACTAGAAAACCTTTAGCAGGCAAGAGCTGAAGTCAAAGGATCTTTGGTTTGTTACCAATTTTTTGAACAATTGATAACTATTAATAACTCAAGGAAGTTTTAGCTGTACAGAGTCTTTGTTGGCAGCAATTTTTTTTTTTTTTTTAATGGAAGTAAGGTGAAATAATTAGTATTGGCAAAACTGTGTGAGAAAAGAAAGCATTTTTCTGTGTCCACAGGGGACGCTTGGAAAAAAGGCACCTGGTCATTGATAAATGTTCTAAACGGGTGACTACTTAGCTCAACAAAGAAACAGAAGATAAAAGGTCTATGAGTCAAACAACCAAAGAGAATGCAAAATGATTTGTGCAAGGTTTTGAAGTGGGAGGGGGATATTCTGTGTGCTTCATCAAAGCTGAGAACTGGGAAGAAAAGATTTTCAAGGGTAGCAATGAAACACTGATGATGAGTCAAACAGATGGATACTAAGGGCATCGAATCTTAATTAAGCTTAAGTAATAACTTAGTATCTTAACTAAGATTAAGGTATAAATGATAAAAATATTAGTCTTAGATGAATGGAATGTCCACTGTTAAAACTCAGGCGGATAAAGATGGAAAGCAGCAAAAGAATTCTTTATTTTACTTTGCTTGTATGCACAGCTTTTGTTTTATCTATGAAATTGTCTTTATCTCAAGGCATAAGTTTTCTCAGTTTTACTCTCCTGATTCTCTCCCACATCCCACCCTAGAGGAGTGAGCGAGTGGTTCTGTGGGGCTCAGTTGCCAGCTGGGTTGAAATCACGACATAAGCTCACACATTGATTCTCTACAATACACAGAAAGCATGGTCAAGCCCTCCGAAATTTCTTATTTAAAATTTCAACTAAGTGAGAGGAAAAAGCAGCATTCGGTTTTGGAAGCCCTTGAAATTTTTCTTTAACATTAGCTCAAATTATGAACTTGTTAGAAGCATAACATGGTGAGGTTTTTTTTGTTTATTTAATTCAAAGAATAATAAAATAAATATAATGACAATAACATTAAAAAATTAAATAAAAATTAATGAAAGAATGGATACATCAGTGTCAGGCAACCTTAACTGGATTTCAGAACAGATGTAACTTCATATGTTGGGAGAATCATGAAGTTCTGTTAATGAAATGCCCAAGCACTATAACCTGGTGATATACAGGCAAGCAGAATTAAGAAAAGCTTTATCCTAAAGGATTAGTTTCTTCCCTCCTCCAAGTATTTTTACTACATAGCAATTTTTGGCTGAGTCCTAGATGTGAAGCAGGAACAATCTGCATAATTTGTGTGAGAAAGCAGCATAACATCATTTTTACAAAACTTTGAGAACCAGAGGGAAAAATAAGGTATAAAACAGACTCAAAACATGGAATATAAATCACATTTCTTCATGTAATATTTCAGGCTTTGACTATGCCTCATGTTTTTAGTGGAACCATTTATCCCAGTACAAGACTCTGGAAACCCATTTAATCATAATTTTAACTTTAGTCCATCATAGTTTGCAATGAGAAAGTAACAACTGGCCTAGCACTTCTCTGCTGGTCAATGTTAGACAGTATCTAAATTTCTGTATACAATTATATGCCATTTGGAAACTACAAATGAAGTAACATAAATTAATTTATCTTATCTAAAAAATGAATCATCCCCAATTCTGAGAAATTAAAACTGAGCACCAGTGAAACAATATGAAAGTAAGGAAACCATCTCAGTAATTTGCACTCACTGAAATCAAGACGTCTAATAATTTCATCATGTCAATGTATTGAGTCTGTACATAAGTGTGTGTGTACATAGTTGACGAATAAAAGAAATTGCTACATACAAAGAATTGCATGTGTTAAAATTTAGACTGGCCACCATGACCGGTCCAAAACTCCTTGCAGGATGTTTCCTTACTATTACCTGTAACATCCACATATGCAACTACTGACTAAGTTGACAAACAACTATTTTTAATTCTCAAAACCTTTACATTCCAGTGACTCAGTTACTTTGTCACTAAATTTCTATACATGACAGTATAGATTTAACTGGATATGTCCTTTGTGAAAACTGGTATTTAAAACCAAAACTCACATAACTGTTTTTGTGGCGATGCAGGTGGCCAAAGCCACCCAGACCCCTAAGGGCAACACCAATCCCAACCAGTGGTGGTCAAAGGCTTAAGCCCCTTTTCTCAATCCTCGTTCAGGGTGAGAGCCCACAACCTCCCAGTTTCATGCTTTTCATACTTAGTTATAGTTGGTTCATGTTTTCCCCTCCCTGTTTTATGTATGAATTATTAATATTCATTCCCCTTTATTAATATGTATGTATTCTAGAAAGTTCTGATTTAGTCAACACCCCATTGGTTCCTCCTCCAAGTCCCGCCTATGTATTATCCTCATTTGTCCCCTTAGCTGTCACCCTGCCTTTTATCTCCAACTTTATTGGCTATTTCCCTTATCCCCGCCTGTCCTGCCCTCCGTATATAAATTTAATCCCCTTATTAAAATTCGGCTCTTCGTCCCTGTACCTCTGTGTTTCACATGGACTATCACACGAGGAGTCCCCTCTCTCCTTCTTCGCCTCCACCTGCACGCCACATCACCTGCCCAGAGGAAGCTCCCTCAGGTGGGGAGCTGGTCCTCAAACTCCTTTGTCGCCGCCTCATTGAGGACGCAGCAAGCAGACCCCCGAGCTATCTGGCAGCCTGGGCTTGCGTGCATTATGTTTTCAGTTCCCCAGAAACAGAACACATAAATCCAGATGTAGCAGAGGACTGGTATCATTTGTAAGAGACATTGATAACTTCTATATTCATCATACTCCTCCTATTATTTTAGCCTTAAATTAAATCTAAACAAAACGGAGGAAGACATAAATACTGGAAATATTAAGAGAGCAAATGTTTTATTTGAAGAACCGAAATCGGTAATGATAAAGTTTATTTTCTTCAGCATTTCTTGAGTAGTAAAAGACTTCACATACTGCACAAAGAATAAATGGAAAGGGTAATATATCTAATTCCAGAGACCCTATAATCTCTATATTTTTGCCTTACTGAAATATGCTAGAAGAGCTGGAGTCAAAACCTAAATAAAGATAGTTCTCCATCATGTTTGCCCATATGCCCATTTGCTTCTTTTAGCTCTTAGAATCTTGCACATATTACTTGGATTAGACCAAAACCAATGAAAAAAATAGTATGGGCACAGAAGATAAAAGTTCAGGATATATGTGATGAAATTTCCTGTTCAAATTGATTAAACTTTACTTTCAGCTGCTTTCAAAGATTGAAAAGTAGTGCAACTGCAATAATAGTGTATTGTATTGCTTTTACATTGTGCAATGTTATCCATGTCCAGAATGGTGTTTTTAGTCATAAAATACCTCAGTTGAAGGGAACACCAATTTTGCCCTATAATACACATTTTCAGGGAAAATTTTTTAAGGTTTTTCAGGCAGTTGATAATTTTACTAAAGGGAGATTGAGGACAAAAGATGTTTTTGAGAAGAGATTACTTTGACAGCTAATTCATAGTGTAGGGAGGAGGTTGGTTTCTTTGTGAAGGAAAGATTTAAGAAGGTGTGACAGGATTTCTTAGGGGAAAGGGGCTTTTTTAAAATTTCTGGAGAGAGAAGAGGTCTTTAAAGATATAGATTATAAATGAACTGCAGTTCTTTGGTTATCCAAGAAAGTCAATGACTAGTCATTCTTCATCTTGGGGATGGTACTTGTAGTACTTTCCACAAATTGCTTTTTATTCTTTACTTCTCATTTCATTTGCCTAATAGCTGAAGGATGAGTAACCATATGAGTTTCATGTAAAAATTCTTATGCAAATCTTTAATTTTTGTAACTATTTTATAAAATATTCATAAACCTAATTCCAGAGAGTCTTATATAATCTCACTAAGACATATACAGAAAACATCAGTCAAACAAAAGGAATAATAGATCAAGCATATATGAGGTATCACCAAAATTAGAAGAAGGAATATGTAAAGAACATGAAATGTTTGTCTACAGCAAGACTAATTTTGTCTCATGTCCCAAGAAACCATTTATATGCAATCTGGCAGTCCCATGAGCTGCTGCTGTAACTATACAAGCGCCTTAAAATATTTCTTTAGCACTTCTCATGCTGTTTAAGAAAGTGGCACTCTATGGTAAAATAGCCTGGAAATAGCATGAAATTGTTCACTTTTCCTACCTTTCAAAATTAAATGATTCACCTAAACAAAGCAAAATCCCAAAAACCAGACTATAGCCATAAAATACATACCGGTACTAAATCCAATACTATTCATCTTTGAACACTACAATTGTGATAGATTCATTAGCTGCAGGGTGGCTAGGCAGGGAGAAGCATACCTTTTTATATGTTTTAGCAGTATATTTACCTTTTCTTTTTTCAATAATGAAGACTTTTATAAGACAAATTTTTTCTCCCTTTGCAGAATCATGAAAGCCGACTGATATGATTTATTCCACCAAAATTTGATTTGAAGTATTCAAGAAGTCTGATATATAAAAATTTAGATGGGATTACAGGCTTCAGCCTCAGATGGATATTGTCTAACTATTCAGCCTTTTTTCCTTTTACTTTTGTTTTCCTCCCCTTTGTATTTTTCCTTTTTTTTTTCTGCATATATGAAAGAGAAAGAAAGAAATCTTCAACTGGATGAGTCAATGCCGTTTTGCAACGTGATTTAATGCTTAAATGAGTTCTGAAAATGCTTTAATAGACATTTCTGATGATACTGGGACAAGTTTCATCCATATTTTCCTTTCCAAGAAATATTTAGTGTCCTAATATTGTGAAGTTGGGGTTTTTTGGTTGGTTTGTCTTTTTTTGTTGTTTTGGGTTTTTTTTCCCAAGAAACTAGCCCTTCTAGTTTCTTCAATAAGTATCTTAGCTAGGAGTAGGGTGGGGTTTTTTATCAACCCCAAAAAAAGAATTATGTCTGATGAGGGTGGCAGTGATGGAAATAACAAATGTACAGCTAATAATGAACAAATTAAGTCCTATAAGCAATATAAAAATAGAAATTGGTATCGAAAAGTAAGTCTTCCTTAGCAGCTTTCCATAAAATCAGCAGTATTTCAGTGATTCTGTTGCTAATTCGATTTCTCTCCTTCTTAGAGTCAAAAGAGGAGGAGGTTTTGCAAAATATAAAATTAGAAAGCCAATTTTGTATTTTCTTTCCTAGAGAAACTCTGAAAAAAATACCTATTCTTCCCTTGAGCTTACAATGTCAAACTTTGCGATCTGAAGACTAGATGTTGTTGCTGAACATCTTGTCCTTTAATAAGGTCTCATTAATAGTTTGTTATTCTTTCTCTTCATTGCTAGAAAGAAACAGTTCTCTTGGAGTCCTCCCTCTGTCTTCCAGATCAGACAGTCAATAGCAATAACGTGCTTTCTCCCTTGTATAAAAAGGGAGCGATGTCTTATGTATTTTTCTTAATAAAGTCCATTATTTCCTGTAACGACACTCTCAACAAAATATATAAATGATGGTTTGGAACCTTAGGATGTGATTGCATGTATAAAGAAGAGTAATGCAATCCAACATAAAGAATTCGGTGTCGATGTTTGAAGCCAAAGATAGTCAAAATTCCAAATGAAAGAAATGTACATAGGAAGTTCATTTCAGGTTTTCAGAAATCAAGGCTATCTTTCATAGACTGGGCACTTAATTCAAAAATGCAGACAAGACTGAAACGCCTGGGCTTATGAGCCACCTAATTAAGATTTTCATGGAAAGTCTAATACTGTGTTAGTATTTAGTATAAAGCTGATAAACTACTTCCAGTAGGTGTGGGGACATTTCAAAACCTTCACACACATAGAAAGGGAATAAATCATCATGAGGGTCTTGCTTAAAAATGCTTAAATATTCCTGAATGCCAATGATGTGGCAAGTTATAGAAATTACAGATACAAAGAAATTTTTCCACCTTATGAAAAAATCCAGTGTTTTAAGAACATTATTTCTTTCAGAATAAGAAACAATTTCTTTCAGAATGGTTACTCATTAATACAGTCCACTGTATCCAGTAGTAGAACTACCATCACCTATCTGGGTAGATAGATTAAACAGTTTCCTGGTAGTGATAACCTCTTTCATTTCTCTTGAGATCTGGAAAATTTCTTCCAATGAGGTATCATCAGGTAGGCTTTACACTCTAGTGAGTGACTAATGCACATACAGTTACGTGGTGTGTGTATATATATGTATGCAGGTAGATGAGGAGGGGGAATTTTCCTCAGGTATCTGTAGCACTATAATAGCAAAGACAACACATTGCATTTTTAAAACAAACTGACTGATATTTTGTTATTTATACAGCCTATCACTCCAAATTCACCTATTTCTCTCCCTTGAACCATTGTTTTCCTTTGAATGCTTCTTATACTGTTTTCTCTAAATAGTTTTGCTGATGACATATACCTGCTTTCTCTGTGTCATTTAATTATTTGAAAAATCCATTTATTCCTGCATACAGAATCCTTAACTGTGAGTATTATGCTTTAATTGAAGCAGCATCCACTCTGTCAGCTGGCATATATGACCCCCTTAGATTCACCAAACTCAGTAGACTTGAAATTTAAATTTTCAGTATCATCTAAAAATACATTCATGTCACTGAAATTCTCTCTGTTGGTGTCTTGGTTTTTCAGGAAAAACTTCCTCTAATGTTGCTAATCCTAGAATCAATCCTTATGTCCAATATGGTGATTACAGTTTAATCTTTCTCTGAGGGAAGAATCCAACTGCCTTCTGTTCTAGAATCAAGGAGGATTCTGAACTGCATGTAGGTGAGAAAAAGGTCACACCAAACTATAAAAAGGATCTGTTTTTTTTCCTAAATCATAGCACCAAGTCCGTTTTTTTGTTTGTCTGTTTGTTTGTGGGTTTTTTTGGTTTTTTTAATCTCCTGAAACATCAGTTAATAATCAACTTCATGGGTTAGGAAATGCTGACTCTCTATGAATCCTTGGTAAAACCCTGTTTTCTAGAGATACAATTGAAATCATACTAATTACTATATAATAACTACAAAGATAATTAGTAGACAATTTTCTTCTACTAGCACAATATATATTTTATATAGTTTCCACAACGCACTAAACACTTATATTCACTGAAAATGTATTTAGAGTCCATGCATAGTATTCTCACAGCAAACTATTAACAACCAACTCCTTCTACTCCCATTCTGATGTGCATTCCATTATTTTTATTCTATATCTAAATCTGATGGGATGTTCTGTTTGTTGGAAGAAAATGCTCTTCATATTCATGCCAAAATTAGAGATTTATGTGTGATTTAAGAGTTCAAATCTTGCCTTTGGAGAAATTTATTATTAGATACTTATATTTGCATGTTTCTACTAATATTTGTACAGGAAATAATAGTCATAAGAAGCAAAAGAAAAAATATATAAATTGTGTTAAAAGGGTTCTTTTATTCAGAAGTATAATAATTGATTCCCTATTTTATTGCTTCATCTCAAAGCTCATATTAAATCTTGATCTTGAAACAGGGGGAATAGACAGGTTTTCATGCACCTTTAAGAAACTGTAATTTTTACCATAAAAAGTCACAATTTGATTAAACAGTTATGAGGTTTCACCCAAAAATCACTGTTTATCTGATTTCTATTTTTTTAATAAAGCAGAAAAAACCAGTGTTTTCAAATAAATTTTAAGATGTAATGAATTTATCAGCTTTGTTTCTATTGCATCCTTATTTAAATCTTAGATTTGTTGATATATTCTTGTGAGTAGTTATTTCAGTAAGTGTGATCTGAAATGTCATTCAGAAATTTTAAAAAATCTTAATATTAAGAAATAGAACCTAATTAATCTTCAGCATAATGTCAATACAGATCATATTTTCTTTATTCAACACCAGAAACGTTAAAAGATTACAATGACATCATGTCTGAAAAAATGTCACAGTAGGCAAAAAAGATTCTTTGGCCAGATAAAATTAGTCTTTGAGGTGATACCAGTATTGCTGACATCACCAGTAACAGAAAATGCAATTGTCTATACATGTGCAAAGAAGACTTATTTTACTTTGAAGTAGAAAAAAAAAAAAAAAAAAAAAAAAAAAAAAGAAGAAAATTAAAAGGAAACTGTTTATTAAACAGTATATGATATTGAACACTGTGATATGAAAGTATACCTGCTCCAAAAGGCACATGGTATGGGGTAGTAGATTAGGAAAGATCAGTCTTTTCTGATAAGCTCCCTGTGGTGTGGCTGGTAGAAAAAAGGCTTAGAAAAACCCAGTAGAAAATTACCAGCATCTATCACAGTGAGAATAAAATATAACAAAAGCCTGTAAAAGCTGTCAGAAAGAACAAACAATTCTTGATCCATAGTAGTTAAAAGAAGTCTGTAAACAAAGCAGGTTTTATTTTCATTTCAAACAGTCCTGTGATCAGACTGAAGTGAGATAGCAGCTGCTTAAATAGAGTTAACAAGCCAGATACTTCAAACTCAGTAAAATGCTACTGTATCGTATGGTGTGGCAGTTTGTTTTTAACGAAAGTCAGCTTTCTGGCTACGAGCAATATGTGTTATCAGAACTTCCACTTGAAATTTCACAAAGAAGGAATTGTTAACACTGAGGGTGAGGAAGAAACATATTTCAGGTTAAAACTGGTCTTTAAAGAGGCTATGAGTTCACTTTGGTGATTCCTTTGTCACCAATATTTTCAGAAGACCCTACTCATTTTTATTTGAAATTTGCTAAAAATAGATGCCAAAGTACTGAAGTTTTGTGAACAAATACATAAGGCTTGTTACTAATTACAATTGTTTTCAGTCAATTATTATTGTTAAAATTTCCCGTCTGTTACTGAATTATCACACAGGAAAAAATCATCCCGTTTTTCCACTAGCCAAGTCATATGAAACTGTTTATAACCAGATACTAAAGTATGAACTGCACGTGTATGAGAAAATTCACTTTCTTAGTCTCCAGTTTCTATGGTATAAGAAGAAGTATCACTTTAGGAAGTTGTATTTTCAGGCTGGAAGAAGTAACTCTATTTTGGAGAAACATGCCAGCTAGGAAAAAGAGAGGTAAAAGAACATAGAGACTAGGCAGAATGACATGGAGATCCTGACCCTGCCCTATATGCCAGGCTTATTACCTTGAATTATGCTTTGAATTCTCATTAGCACTCTACCTATTGGTCCATTACACTATACTGCATCTAACATATATTTAAGTAAAAAGATTCAATATTTGACTAACAAAAAATGAAAAGTGTCCAGGAAATTCTTCTTCCCTCAAAACAATTTCTTTCCTTTTCTGTTTCTTACAGACTTCTCCCAGATTCCCACCAGAAGGTAATTTGAGGACCTTGGACTACTTTTTAACTACTAGGTTTATTATTTAACTACTAAGCTACCGTGGCACTAGTAAAATAGCTATTTCAAGTTCTTGTTCTTAATATAGTAAATTTCTTACCCCCATCACCATACTTTTTTTTTTTGTCTTTGTCTTGCATCACATTTTATTCCCAAAAATTTGTCTCCACCAGGACCCTTTGTGGGCTACTGTAATGTGTTCAGATATTATACCTACAAGTACCATAGAAGTGTCTGTGACATAATCAATAAATCAGTGTTGAAAATAGCTTGAGTAGTGTACAAAAGATGAGACACCGATCAATAACTGAACTAAGAAAAGAGCATAAGCTGTCGAAGAAAAGAATCCTCATGGAACTTAGGAAAGACAATCCTGTGCAAGACTGTTTTTCTTTTTTTTTAAAGGAATGAAAGGGATTAAGCAAGCAGTTTTAATTCTAGCATTCCCTGATTTTTGATAGCTTAACTTTGTAGCCCTCACCATGTGATTCAATACAACATTTTGAGTGCAGCATATAATATCTTTTGACATGTATAAACATTCTTATGATTAGTAGTCACAGGGTTTATTTATTGTCATGAATTGTGTCCAATCCAATTTGGTTTCATTTTGTCCAATTTCCAAGTATCTTTCACTGCAAAGAGAATTTTGGAAATCTTTAAATGTTAGGGGCTCAGTTGAAATAGCCTGCCTTGGCAAACTCACTGAAACATATCTGTCAAGCATAGCCAAAGCCTTGTAAAATGCTCCTCTGCTGTAGGCCATAGAAAGGAGCTATAATAAACTCTGACCCATAAAAAGTCATGTAAACATTATAACCTGCTTTTACTAGCCTTTTAAGTGCCAGGAGCAATTGATCTTATATGGCTTAGGTCTTTCCAGCTTCCCAGTCTCCACGAGGACCTAGGATCCTACATGGGTGTTCAAGTGCCTCTGGCTTTGGAAGCCTAAAATAGGAACAGATACCACACTATCAGCTATTTAGTTATTCACTCCAGACAGATGTTTGATATTTCCAACAGAAAACATTTTGAAATTAAGCACCTATGGAAATCAACTGACTATTACTGTATTGTTAATCAAAATAAATGTCCATGCAATCTAGAGCTGTTTCCCTAAATTGCTGCATCTGTCACACTGAAAAGAATGACAGGGGAAAAAAAAAAAAAAAAGGAAAAAGAGAAAAAAAAGGAAAGAAAAATGTTTTAAATTTAGAGTAACAGTGTCCTTGCCTTAGGGCTCTCTGATCATGACAGCTTCCCTAAGGTTCAATGTTACTATTTGTTTTGAGAAAAATGCTGCAAACCTTAGTCCTTAGGGGAAACTGAAGTTCACTTCAATGCACTTCAATGGGATTTTTGCCTGAGTAATAGCTGAAGGATTTAGCTCACTGCTAACTTCATGAACAAACAACGTGAATTTTACAGCTTTTGATTTCTGCCAAATTCTTTCCCCATTAAATTGCTGTGGGAAATCAGCCATACAATTAAAACCTATTTTATGCCTTCAATAACGTTAATGAAGCAATTGTGGATTTCAGAATTTTATATATGTGTGTGTATATATGTGTGTATTTTGTCATCACTGCAGCAGCTGCTGTTGGCCTCAAACATCTCTTAAATACATAGACTTAGCAATGGAGGTGTACGTGACTCTGTTGGTTATTAAACCTCATTAAAAAAGCCTAAAAGCCTCTCCTATACAGATGGTTGCCATAACATGCAGAAATTTGCTACTTATTAATATGTGCACTCTAGTCCTTCCATTCTGGTTAAAGAAAATTAAAACATGGATGTAATGATGAGGTAGTGTTTGAAATTTGAAGCTGGTTCCTAGACAGTTTACCTTTTTCAGCAGGGTTTTTTTTGAGGCCATATCTGAAGGTAGCATAATTTTTCCATGCCGGAGTCTGGACCTGGATCTAAATGTAAAAACTCAGATCTATTATTTGTTTCAATGCATTTTTCACTTTTGAATCCTTATAGCAGAAATCCCTCTGGATGAGGAATAGTTTTTTACTTCAGTAGCAACTCTTATGGGAAGAGCTGGCAAAAAGATCTTCTCCAAAATGATGAAATTGCTGCCCTGATTTAAAAATATATGTCATGAGGCAAAATTGTTCTAAATTCTAGTTTTGATTCTTCACAGAATGATACAGTCAGGATTTTAGCCAAAGATTTTGATTCTGAGAAGCAACTACAGACAGGTGCAAAATACAGAATTCTGTTCTGGGATGTAATACTCACTTTTCTGTGTATTTCCCTTGGAGATTCAAATTTAGAAAAAACGGCCTGAACTTCAGAAGAGCAGAATATGCTTTTCTACCTAGAGCCAGAGTTTCAGTGGTCACCTCAGGGTCACAATACCCATCTTTGGAGCATTTACACTTTCAGTGCTCTAACATTTGGAGGGGATCACAATCCTGAGTTGAGCGGCCGTGAGGGAGAGTGCTCGGACATTTGGATTCCTGAGATGAGAATTTGCAGTCAGTGTCTTCCTGAACGCAGAATAACATAAGCAAGCAAATAAGAGATATGTGAATAAGGAATTGCCTAGGGTAGTCTCTCTATGGAAGAAAGATGGGAAATAAAATTTCCTCACGAGAAAATCTTGCAAATTTAATGAATAATCAGACAAGTATCTCTCTTAGGTAAAAAAAAAACCCTGGAGTTATTCCTGACCATCTTTACTAAGAGTTAAAATTTGTTCAGAGCCCAACTCCTAAGTCAGCTGCCCCCTCCCCAGGTAATTGATATAGAAGAATCATAATTTAGAGCATTTCAAAAGGCACTGAACTTTCCAGCATTGCTGGTATTTCAGTGATTACGTGCATGACCTCCTTTAATAACTTTGACCATAGAAATTAACCACTGGAAATTTAGGAACGAGGGTGGCTGTCAGTGGTATATAAAAATATTTGAAGTAAGACATAACATTCATTCATGCAAATCTCGCTCTCCAGTGTCTAGCTGTTGTGGTTTGACACAGCTAAGCGCCATGCCCCACGAAATCTGTTATTTTTCATAAGAGAAAATACGATTATATTGAGGAAAACTATGCAAGGCAAAACAGGTGCACACTTAACAGTTAGAACATAAAGAAAAATTTATTGGTAACAAAATTAAAGGGAAAAAAGAGAAATTAAAGTAAAAGCACGCTCCCCTCTCTTCCAGCACTCATCCTCCCTTTTTACCTAACTCGCACAAAGGAAAACAAACTTTCTTTTCAGTGTTGCAGTTCTTAAAATTCTTTCTAATATTTAAGGGGAAAAAAAGAGTTTCTTCTGTTCAATGTGGTTTCCTAACCGTTACCTGCAACAGTCTGTCCAGAAAAAAAAAAAAGCCTGTTGCAGTGAAAACATCTCTCCCATAAAAAAATCTCACAGCCTATCCATACCACAGGCATGGGCCCATAGACATAGGGTTTCAGTCTTTTTAAAGATGAGTTATTCTGGCCTGAAAACAAAGGCTCTCTTCTTTCACTGAATCTCTAAAAACCTTTCACTGCTTCTATATAGCCTGGCATAGGCGCTTCTCACATCTCCATAAGCCGCACATGAATTTCCCATCTCCCCCTGTACTTCAAATGAGATTAAAGAGAAAAAACAGTCTGTGATATTATAATGTTCACCATGGCCTGCAGAAAGCACTTTTAAGCTATGAGCAAAAAACGCGCCTCCGCTTCTATTTATTTTTCCTGCCGCCATCTTGACTCCATCCCAGGTGACTTACTTTCTCTTTCTTTCTGACCTTAGGGTTGCCATGTTAAGAAATTGATCTTGTTTGGGCCTTATGGTGTCTTCTTCAGTCGACACAAGCTAGGCTGGCTGCAGAGAAGCTCTGCCGACCCCCGTCCGGCTTTGTGTGGGGCTGTGCTGGCCGTGTGGAGGGAAAGGGAGGCTTGTCAGTCCGCAGAGGCTGCGCCGGGTGGTCTCTGCTGTGCAACAACTCATAGCTACTTCGTAGCTGCCTGCTGGTTGAGGCTGATCCTGGATGGCCTCCGGAGCTGGGACGGCTTTTCCCAGCAGCTTTCTTCCCTCACCGAGGGCCGGCCGGCCCCAAGGCCTGGAGAGCCCTCTAGAGAGCCCCAACAAAAGTCGATTTAACCCTCTTTAACCACCCTTCCACGCAGTTTAAATATGCAAATCATGAGAAGCACCATCGGTCCAAAAGCCCATCAATCAATTCAGCTCCAACCCACTACACTAGCCACCAGGTCTAAAAGTTTCTTTTGCATTTATAAACTCCCAGTTCCATATTTCTATCAGATATATGTTGACAGGGTTCTCTCATTGCCTTCCTACAGAAGTGCAAGTCTGCAATTCTACTTGCATATGGGAAGTATCAACACTGCAAAATAAATTATTATGTATCCTTTTTTTTTCCACCTTTTTAACTGCCTCATGTAGTATTTGCAGAGTCAGACAGGCTGAATAATTTTCTTCTCAGAGAGCATGTACAAAGTTGCTGTGTTTTCACTTTGTGGAAATTGTTTCCCTGGTGCAGATACAGAAGTGCTGGCACACTTCTGTTAATATTTAGCTGTTCTTGAAAATAGAGCTTGATATTTAAATCCAAACATTATGCTGGCTTCTTGGGCTGGCTGGTGTGAAATTTAATTTGTGCTGTTAAGCCTCAGAAGCCTGGGGAAAACATGAGATGAACAATGGCCATTAAACTCCAGTTTTACAATATCCTTCAGAAATGAAATAGTGACTCTCAGCCCCGTGGACCCAATGTCCCTTCAAGGGCCGCAAATACGGGTGCTATGCCTGAATACTGGATATGACCTTTGGATTTTTTTCACTGCCCATGGCAGGGGGGTTTGAACTAGATGACCTTTAAGCTCCCTTTCAATGCAAACCACTCTATGATTTTTATTGCTAACCCTTCCAATGCACAGACACAGTGTTTAGAAACAAACAGAGCAGTAGAAGAACTTTATCATGGCCTCAGCAGTTATGTTTGGAGACTTCCACATTTATTTTTTTCCACCAAACTCTTCCTTGTAAAATAAAAAAAAAAAACAAAAAAAACCAAGAAAACACTTTTTTTTTTGATTCTCAGATTTTTTCAGAATTATCCTGCACTTTTCTTCATAAAGTTGTCCTAAATAAATAAATACTTTCCCCACAGTGAACATTTGTAAAATTATTAATAAATACATACATTCAAGAAAATTGTTCTCAAGAGGCATTCATAACTTGAAACATGTTTGAACTAATTAAAACTTAACTTCTAAACAGAGGCCCAGTCAAGCGCCTCTGAAAAAATTAGCACCAGAGGGAAGAATGGCATTCCACCAGTTTTTGCCAACAAATCTCTATGCCAGCACTTCTGAAGGCATCAGTTGTTTGTTCCTTTGTGCTAGCTCACTGCAGCTCTCCTATGTGCCCTCAGCTTCAGAACATCAGAGAATTTGTAGAGCCAAAATAAACACATTTTTTCTGTCAACACACTTCACATTTCCCCCCCGCCATAGTAATGTAGTAACTTTCAACTTAAAGATTCTGAAGTCCTGTGTGGGTGAGCTGAAAAGCAAGTTCATCATATGAAGAGATAAACTCACCGTGGAATCTCCTGGGATTTTTTTTTTCTTATTTTCCTTACTATTCAGTTAACATTAATCACCCCCAGCTGCTTAATTTGAATCAATAGGTCTGGGGCTGGAAAAATCCTGTCATTCCCTGTCTGTGTTAGCTGCATATACATTATATTCTTAAATTGGAATAGAGGAGCTAACCTGAATGTCCTGAAAATTTTTGACAAAAGCAACATGATGCTGAACACTGACTTCTGTTCCAAAATCAGTTCACCTGCCAGACAGAAGACTGAACGGTTGTGACAAAACAGGAAGGTTACTGGCAGTGTGACTAGACAGTATTGCCAGGAGGTCAAACAGTATCAGCGTGTTCCAGCTGAGAACAACAATTTGGGAATATGATGTGGCAGTACAGAGCTTTGTTTCCTACCCACACGGAAACTCAGTATCCAATCTTATTTCAACCAGACCACCTCCCCAATAGCTACTCATTATATTAATAATTTTTATTTTTTCATTTTAGAAATATCATACTGTTTCAGGCTTCGATTTACAAATTACACTAGTTAGAACTAGTTAGAACTACCGGTGTTTATATCATATTTTCATTATTTCTATATTCTTCACTCTACATACTCCTCTTCAGTCTCACACTTGTCCAACAGAATATACCTCTATCCTTATACTTTATGCTGTGTATAAAATTTAATTTACAGGAATTTCACTTCTGTGAAATTTCTTGAACTCCTTGGACATTCAGTGATGAACGTTGTATTCAGAATTCTCTCTTTCTCCAGATTTTCTCAAAATTCTCTTAAAGCAAGAGTCTTTTTTTACAGCTATGTTGAAATTTCTTCTGGAATTCTACCCTTGTCTTTGATCCTACCTGCTTTTCCATTATAAAGATGTTCTAATAAATCATTTACACTAAAGACATTTGTAATAATGCAAGTTACAATGCCTATAGTTTTTTTCTTATCACAGATTGGTTTCTATCCTTTTTTAATAATGTTATTACCTTTTATTTTGATGTCTGATTATTATCAGAAGAGTTTAAAGATTTTATTCAGTTATCATATTTAATTTCATTTTTTAATACCGATAAATTATCTCTAGTCAGCTTTAGAAAGGTGCTGCCAGGGACTTTGTGAAGTAAGTAAAACTTTTAAATTGTTAAGGAACAAATCTAAGATTTCAAAGCAGGATAAGATTCATTCTAGTAAGTTTAGTACAACCCTCCTATTCTGACTATGGAGGTGAGTCAGCAGAAATAACATTTCATCTCTGGGAATGGTCCCAGCACTTGGTACCTCCTCACAGATGTGTTAATCAGTGGTTAGCTATAACAACCTTGTTACTGGCAACACGTATGGAGAGAACTTATTTTTGCTTCTTACTGCAGTTATATTACTTTCCAACACTTTTCTAAGTAATAAAAGCCCTCAGGCAAACCACTTGATTTGGGTCTTGCTAGCTTCCACCTGTCCTTAAGCATGTGAAAATCTGCATTAATTTTGATGGGAGTTATGATTTTCCAGGTAGAGAAGAATACTTTCTTTTAGGGCACACACATAATTAGTATTTATGGTAATTAACAGCAGAGTATTGAATGCTTTGTAGGCAAATAAACTACTGTTTCCTTTAGTACAAAAATAGTTACTCTGATGGTCTGATTGGATACCACACTGCCCTCTGATCTGATCTCTATTTTTAAATTTTCATTTGAAAAAATATCATGTTTTTTGTCTCTGTGGTTTATCCTCATAGAAAATTCTCAATAACTTTCCATAAAATGATGCCCTGTGGTGTCTTTGCTTAAGTATTTTTACAGCTTTAAATTTTGCCCTTCTCTTTTAGTTTATTATAAACAAAACAAACACACCAAAAAATGGAACATCTTGTGGCAGAGCTATTTTAAACTAAGTAAAACTAAATTACGTTGCAACCAAGACACAATATGGTCAGTGTCAAACAGTTCAAACATATGCCTCACTTCAAAAAAACCCCCCAGGAAATTATTTTTTTAAATATAATTGCCCTAAATCTTTAAATAATATGAATATCCTCTTCATAGTCACCATTCTTACTTTTCCATTTCCATCTCTCTTTTTTTGAGCAAATTCTCCATGTGAGTGTGCTAGGTAGGCCTACATTATAGATCTAACTGTATTCTGTTACTTATGTATGGATTACAAATGTGTATTTATAGCATTCATTTTTGTTTATGCTGTTGATACTGATTTTGTGCAAGTAAGTGCTATATATATATATGCATATATTAAAAAAAATACTGATGTAATGTTAAATACACTGCATCGTCAAACCAAATGCTTACCTGGGGAAGGCATATATGCATGTGTATACACATAAATGTATACATTTACCTGTATCTGTGTATACGTCCGTGTCTATATATCTATATACAGCTTAAGTACATGTGCTTAAATTATTCAGAAGCCAAACACTTCTTACAATTTATAAGGCCATAATCTACTTTTCCTTTTAAACAAATTCTGTAATCAGACACAGTAGTTGCATGTGACCTGAAAAGGCTCCATATGGAGTAATATTTGAAAATAATTTAAATTCTATTTCTCTTTACACATACTTTTACCTGAGGCTAGCTGAAGCTTAAAAGCCAGGCCATTTGAACTGCTTAGGGCCATTTCTGTAATAAACAAAGAGAAATAGAGAGCCATTAGTAATTTCCAAAGTACAGCTTAAGTTGCCTTTCATGCAGACCACACTACACTGCATAAATAAATGAGATTGCCTACCTGATTTAAAATTTTACTTTTGTACTAATTTTCCTTACAATATACCTCACCAAAATGTGTAGGTTTCTTATGAACAAGTCCTTTACTATTTGAGATATACAGTTATTTAAATTAGCAGCATCATGACCTAAAAATGTTGGGATAAAAATAGTAAGGGTGATTAATTAATGATTAATCTATATTTTTTGCAACAAATCAAATTTTTCATCATCGATCAGTCTCATACCACGCAAAAACACAGGGTTCAGTCTTCAGTGGCTACATTTTTGCATCTGGCATTAAGTTGTTCTGATTCAAGCCTGAATGTACATGTTTCATTCATACATCTAATGATTCGTATTCTGTTGTAATTTTAAATATATAAAAAAGTGTGAACCTGAATCACTTATTTTAGGGAAAGCTAAGTGAAATTGAGTTCCTGTTTCTTATGTTGGCTCCCTTCAGTACTGCACACACTGACACTCAGAGGCCATTCAAAGCTTTTTGTATTATTTAACTATTCCTGCATGTGCATGCAAATCAATTTTTTTTTTCATTTGTATATGGCTGAGCTCTGCAGCTGTCTGTGCTGAAGGAGATCTGCACAGATGCCTTTCATCATCTTACCAAAATCAACAGACTAAAATACAGCATATTGTCTTAAATATCAGCTTTCTACTGATGCGTGTAGTCTTCAAAGGACAGACTAAGCAAGTAAAAGACTAAAGACTAAAGACTAAAGACTAAAGACTAAAGACTAAAGACTAAAGACTGAAGACTAAAGACTAAAGACTAAAGTAAGTACCATTCTCTCAAAAGCTACAGGCAGTTTCAGAGAAAAAACTGTTCCTTCTAGGTGCAATTGTTATTTATTTTTTTGTTGTTGTTCTAGATGTCCTTCCTGGTACTCTTCTGTATCTGCTAAAATATCAGTTGAAATGTTTCATTATTTAATGGAATTACAGTTTGTATGTACTAAAACTAGTATAGGTTTGTTTTGGTTTTTTTTAATCTGATACCTTATTCCCAAGGAACTGTACTATTGTTAGGTATTCATATGTTGCTATGACATTTTAATGCAATTTCTCTTATAGTTTAAGATAATCACTTATTTAATGTGGATATATGATCTGAAGTGAGCTGCTTGAATACTGATGATGCTGAGAACTGCATAGTGTGCTTACCTTCAGATGAAGTTCTGTGCTGTAAGGTTTGTAATTTTTTTTTTCCTTAAACACAGTGGTTATTAAATTTGTAATCAAGGATTTGGCTGTTGTGATATCTGACTTTTCTGAAGAACAGACTTTTTCTGCAGGGATCTGAGAATCTCTGAGAGCCTAATTCACTTCAATTTAGTTCAATTAATGAAATTCTCTTAGTTTCAAATTTGCAGAATCAACCCCCAGATAAACAGCAACACTTAAGCAAGTCTTGCAATGCTAATTCCTGGTACTTATAAATCCTGCATTTAATTTTTATTTTGAAAGAACACTAAGCCAGTTTACTCAGTATTGACATCATTCTGTCTTCAAAACTCCTTTAAAAACAGCTCAGCGGAAATTGAGCTGAAAGGAACATTGTTCCTCTTTTTTTCCTTACCCCCAAACTTAACAGCGGATGGTCAGTGGAGCCCATAACTACAAGTGTTCCTTGCAGGACTCATCCTCATACAGACTGGCAGAATGATATGGAGTCCCTCTGAGAGTCATTTTTATTAGAAGATAGTCAAGAAGTCCCTGTTTCGAAGTAAGAAGTGTCGCTTCCACCTCCTGTTCATATCACTGCAAGTATCTTTCCCATAAGGCAAACTACAGGCTAAGTAAGTAAGTTAGTCATAAGCTGCTACAGCATCATTCAAGTTAAGGAATGCCATTTAGATTCAGCCTCAAAACTGTTCCCAGTATTTCTAGCCCAACTCAGACATATGAGGCTCTTGTTTCTAGAACGCAATCTGTATTCTTCCTAATCCTCTTTCTTTGGTCTCTTTGACTACCAACTCTATTACTCTATCACTATTTTCTTCTTCCTTTAATATAGCAGTGAAACTCCCAGTTTTAAGGGGATAACAGTGGCACAGAACTCATCATTCATATTTACTACCTTCTAAGTGTTCTGCCTCATTCAGGCTTTTCTTTTAACTCAGCTACCTTATTTGCAGTCTTTTAACAAATATTTGTGAGTGGCAGTGAGCTACAATCACTTACAGGAATATTCTTAATTTTGATTTGTATTCACTAATGGAAATGAGTTTAACAACCAATTGCTAGACTAGATTTTTAACACTTTAGTCCTCATGTCACACATCTCCAGTTCTCATGTCTGATGCCATGCTTACTATTATGCTCTCTTGGATATAGCATTACCAAATACTTTATTCTAGTTTTGAGTGGAGACTTAACTGAGAATCATCACCCTCATAGTTACTGCTCAAGGAAAAAAAAACCAAAAGTCTATTGAAAAGTAGGAATTTAATTTTCATGGATGGAAAGTTTAAAAAAATTAATATTTTTTTTAGTCTGCATCAAAGCAAACCTTGAAAGCATGAAATGCAAAGCCATTAAAGTCATACTACTCTTATTCACTTAAAAATGACCCATAACAAAGGGCACATGGCTGGTGTGTGGGCAACAGGTCTTTCTTCTTTGTATTAATCCAGAGCAGAGAGCTGAACGAGAATCCTTTGTATCTCGGATGACATCTCTTATGGATTGGCTGTTGGGAGATCCCCCTATTCTTCCTGATGGAACTATTTCACTATGTAGAACTGCACGTCTGGCTGATGGTCAAGCAGAGTGATTGCTTGGAAAGTTACTGCAACGTTTAAACTGTGGGTTTGAATCGGTCATCACAGCTGTGAAGAAGTATCTGTGATTTTCCAGGCAGGTACTCTCTCTGTTGCATTGTACTGGAGTATGTGAGTGTTTATTTTTTTAACCAAGGAATCTATTCTTCTCAAAACCGGCAGGTTCCTATGAGAATGCTCACGTCAGTTGATTTTTCTTTTCTCTTTTTTACTTCCCCCGCAGGAAAAAGAAGTGCATATTTGGCTATGCAATGTGCAATCAGTTTTAAGAATAGGTGTTAATCTCATCAGTGTGTGCCATTAGAGAAACATAATCACAAGTACCAGTCCATCATTTATATGATTCATTATACATCTTGCATCAGAAATGTTAGTCTCAAGTGTCTGGTATATTGACACTCAAGTTCTGAAAGCTATTTTATAATGAATCGCAGCACACAACTGTAGAGTCAGTTCCATCGTTATTTTTTGGCCTGGAATGATTAAATCTAAGTGTTCCTTTAATCCCAGCAGTAGAGACTGAATTTTACCTACAACTGATCCCTACTGATGAGCCCATGAGCTGGGTGTAAATAGCCATGATTTGTTACACTTGGCCTCCGACTAAAGGTGAAATTTTTGGAATGTCTAAAAAAAATCCCTTAAGCCATATTTTAATTATGTTCACATGGAAGGGGAAATGTACAGACATTAAAATAAATATATAATCAATAAATGAAGGAACCATCTCTTTAAAATCCAGAACCTCCACAAACTATTTGGAAATTCAGTTTTAAAAAGAAGCTTTGAAGATTTCACTTGATCATGACATCCTGTTAATATCAATGGCAGAAGTTATATTGGCAGAAAATATGAAGCACATGTGTAAAAGAACTTCTATATTAATTATACATTTTGAGCACCCTGTTCTTCAGTGACACATAAAAGTTGGTTATGAGAGCTGCATAGACAGACAGCGTCAAGGAACTAACCTGTTACAGATCTTCCATCATCACCTGATCCAGAGCAATATTTTACAGAAGTATGAACTTTTTCCTCCTCCTAACAATAAAAGGAATGCAGATCCTTCTACTTTTAATCATCAAAATTAATTTTAAAAATGATTAATGTAATATATAAGTATCATTCACTGATAACATTCTTAGCTCAGCTCTGAAGATCTGAGATCCTTCTATCTCTTTCACGGATGTTGAGTCTGAAAAAAAGCAGGAGAGGGTTAAATCAGTTATCTTAATTTAAACACCCTGCTTGCAGAGGTACCTTTGAGTTACTGGTAAAGCAATCTTTCAACTTCCCTGTAAAGGCAATGGGGATATATTAAGTGATTTTGAAGGCATGAAAATCTTATCTGCTTATATTTAGATGTATATATAAGAGGTTTAGTCCTTCTAAGGATCCTGAGTCTCACTGATAACTGTATAACTGAAGTAGCTGATGAAGAGACCCTCAGTAGTCATTTGGTTAGATGTCTGCATTTAGCACCCTGTGTCTGAGATATATTTACCTGGATCTTGAAATTTCCTTTTTCACATTACAGCAGCTTGAAGTCATGAGAAATTAGTCAGCTCTCTACTGATTTCACCATTGTTTACTACATGCCAAGGTGTGTACTATCCACCTGGGGTAATGGAGAGGGGGCCTATGTACTGCCTTTGAGGACTTTGGTATCATTTTGGTTTATGTTTCGGTTTTGGTTTTTTTCCCCTACAAAGACTGCTGCGGCCAAAGGTGGGGGAGTAAGACACACCAATATGATGAGTGTAGCAAGCTCCGTTTATTGTGTGTTACAGCTCTCTATTTATTACATTTGTACTTCCTCGCACGCGATCACGCAGTTTCTTATTGGAACATAGCTAAAGCCACGAGCCAAGCACGCTCTTTCTACAAGCTTTTTATTGGTCCCTTCCTTGGCTTAGTTTCCTGTTTTGAGGTTTCTTACATCCTGAAGTTGTTTATATCTAAGATAGTCTTATATAACTTCTCCTGTCAAGGTTACTGTGTCCTTCAAAGTCTTGCATAACTTCTTTTACCAAGGTTACTGTGTTCTTCAGATTCGACTATACACATTTTCTACATGCAGGACCCCAACATCTCCCCCTCCTTTTTCAAATATTGCTGCTGTCATATCTCTAAGCCTTTGAAACATACATTGTACCAAAAACGGTCCAAAAATACACACCAATGCAATAATTATAACCGGTCCAGCAAACATCACAATTATCCCTCGTAACCATGGCCCGATGCCTAACCCTTTCAACCATTCGTCTATCCCTATCCCATCATCTTGGCGCAATTCATGCAGTCCTTTTTTTAGCCTATCTAATTGTTTATGTATAGACTCAGAGTGATCAGTAAGATTCATGCAGCACATACCCTCAAACTCTTCACATCCATGTCCTTGCGCTAAAAGCAAAAAATCAATGGCAGCCCTATTCTGCAACACTGCGTGATTAACACTATGCACATCAGCAGATAGTTCATCTAATATTTTTGTGGTTAAATTCAGTTCATTTTTTGTCCAACATGCCAATTTTTCGGCCAATGACATGGCCTTACTAGCTGCCAATCCAGGGAATAATGTTGAGGCCACAACCCTTCCAAATTCACTCCAAAATGTGGGGGTTCCTACATTATCACACTGTAACTCATGTATACTCCGACCACTTCTAAAAGAATGACTCCACCTCATAAGATTAGTTAGATTTGGATGAAAAAGTGTCAATTTCCCTAAATAACATGGGCCTCCCGATGGTTTGACCAGAACGCCATGCCATGCGCGGTCTCCACAAATCAAAAACATACCGGGTGGTAGTTTCAAGGGGGCCGTTATGTTTGATCCGTTATATTGGGTATAAACGAATCCAGAAATTGCACTTGTAGGTAAGTCTGAATTCAAGGTGGCCCACAGTTTTTGATTCTTGTTGAGTAATTCTTTATTTAATAGTTTAAATGACAGCCATCCTTCATCGGAACCATTGCTGCTGGCATTCATGCAACCAAATAAATCGAGTTCTTCTGGAGGAGACGCTAAGGTAGTATTTAATTTATGAATCAATGCGCACTGAAGTGCCCCATCAAACTGTGCCTTGCTACTGCCTGAAGCTGGTTGAGGCCGCAAAGAAATATTCAGGCTTGAGTAATTAGTTAAAATTACAGTTTCATTAACATAGCCTCTAAATTCAAGCGGTTGCCAAACAGGTACCCCAATTAAACATGTCCTAAAAGGATTTCCAGCACCCCCTAACGCCAAACATAGGGAGCTCTGATTAGTCTTATTAGCAAATGTCACCCAAATATTGTCCCTCGGGCTATTAAATCTATGCAAAGCCACATTCCTTTTAATCAGCATGCAAAGCAAAATACTACCAATAAATTCCCCCTTGCTGATCATGCTTCTTGCACTGTTTTTTATACCTAGTCCCTAAAACTTCAGTAAAAAGCTCAAGCCTTATATTGTATATAATTCTTTGTAATCTGAAAGCCGTTAAGGCCAATTGCAATTCTTCCCTACTCTTGAAAAGTTGTATGGCTTGGTATTGTGTTTGGTCTGGTAGACAAAGCCACTCCTGAAGGGCTTGCACCGGATGTTGTGATAGAATGGCAAAGTGACAATCCGCGCAGCCGTTTATCAATCGAGGGTCCCTACCATGTATAATCAATGCACAGCCACCACACCTTATTGTTATGTCAGTTATATCAGAACAAGTTTTTCCCTCACTTCCACAATTTGGTTTGCTTATTTTTTCCCACTGTAATTGTTTCTTTTTCTGTAGTTGTCCTATAAGCAATGTAAAATCCACCTCGTGACAGTCCACCACACCCTTAGGTAACTCTAGTAGGCGTTCTATGAGCTGGCAGAGAGGTTGCAGTTGTTGCTGCTCTTGCCGTTTCTGTCGGTCTTCTGCCCCTTGATCCACGGTCGTACCCACTTCGCTGGCAGCCAGCGCGGCTGTGTCCCGCTTGGGTTACCTGAAAGCACACAAGCATAACCCCTTCCCCATGTAAGTAATCTGCTGGGAGTTTCCTCCCATTGTCCTGTCTGTGGATCCCATGTCCCTACTGGTACGTCCCACTGAGACAAATCATTCTGATTTCCTTTTAAATGTATCTGAGCAGGTGTGTTAAGGTCATCCCCCACGGGATTCTTCCAATTGAGGACATAGCAAACCTTCATTAAAATGTTTTGGGGGGAAAGCTCCCCCTCCTTTTTCAAAATCGCTGCCAGACGCTTAATGTCTTGGTGCCGCCTTTCAACAATGGCCTGACCCGTGCTGTTATAAGGTATGCCAGTCTTATGAACAATGTTCCAGTCTTGTAAAAACCTTTTGCATGCATTGCTAGTATAAGCTGGGCCATTGTCTGTCTTTATAACCTCAGGAGTCCCTAAAGCTGCAAATGCTGCCAACCAATGCTGTCGCACACATTGGAAGGCTGTAGAAGGGGACGGAGAGGCCCAAACCACTCGACTGCAAGTGTCCACGGTAACGTGAACGTAACGCAGTCGCCCAAACGAAGGGATCTCCGTCACATCAGTCTGCCAAACCCCACGGGGCTGCAACCCTCAAGGGTTGACTCCTTGCTGTTGAATAGGGTTTATACGAGCACAATCAGGGCAGGCAGCCAAAATTGCACGAGCCTGAGTCCTGGAAATATTGAATTCCTTCTGCAACGCTTGGGCGGATTGATGAAAAAATGAGTGTGATTGAACTGCACGGGTGTGACCGTTAACTCGATCAGAAGCGGCGGCTAATGGTTGTGAAACCGCCTGATCTATGACAGTATTTCCTTCAGCAAACACACCAGGTAAGTTGGTATGGTTTCTGGTGTGTGAACACCACAGTTCATGGCAACGGTGCTGTACCAATGTCTGTATTTCAAGAATGAGACGAACAATGGAGAAGTTGGCTATATGTCCCACAATGGAATTATCCATACGATTAATCAGGCCTGCAGCATACACGGTGTCAGTGATGAGATTCATGGCAGTTTGATGATGTTGACGAAGGGCTAGCGAAACTGCTTGCAGTTCCAAAATCTGCACTGAAACCCCTTCTTTCCTTTCCACTATGGTTTTCCATTCCCCGTTTTCCTTCCATGCACATCCATATTGTCCCGTACGGCCACTTGCATCTGTAAATACAGTGATAGCTGTCAAAAGTGGCTGGGTTACAATGACTTTTCTTTCAACAAGGCACAACGTGGATTTACATTTGAACAGTGGATGGGAAGGATAATGCACCGATAAGGCTATTCCGTTTGTGGCCAATGTGAAAGAGATTGATTCTTGAGTCCAAGGCCCTATTAAATCCGTTGTTTTCCAGGGGACAAACATGACCTCAGGGTCTCTGCCAAAGACGTGACGTACTCTTGTTCGGGCTTTCAACAAAAGCAGTCCGATTTGTTCTGCCAAGGAGACCAGTGAAGACGCAGGTCGTACAGGAGGAAAAATCCATTCAAGAATGAAAGTACCTTGCTGGTCAAACTGCCGATCTTCCGTTCAGAGGTCCAAAACCGGCGACGCCGATGGGTAGGTTGGGATTGTATCGATAAGACTGCTGAATGGAAATCTTTTTCTCAATATTTTTTAAGGCTTGACAAGCTTCGGGTGTCATGCTTCGGGGTTGCGCCGGATTCTCTGAATTGCGTAACAAATCAATCAACGGCTCTAAATCTGCTTTGGTCAACCCGCACCAAGATCG
>VZRV01009053.1:9799-31830 GCA_013398115.1 Falcunculus frontatus
GTTCTGCTCGGGGGGTTCAGCTCGGGGGGTTCTGCTCGGGGGGTTCTGCTCGGGGGTTTTGTTCGGGTGACGGGTAAGGTGGTGCTGGTGGGCTCCCACGCGAACATGTGCTCCGTAGTCAAGAACCTCTAAATAAAGCAGTTTGGGGAACACCATCTCTTTCTTAAAGTAAATCAGCTCAGCTCCGAGCTGAATGTTCTTTGGCTTCCCGGAGAGGAATAAAAGTTGTCATGAACACGGTGACAGGTCTTGAGAATTAGGGGTTGCAGTGTTGTGCTGGAAGAGGAACTGCTGAGGCTGATGGGAGGCGTGAGCAGCTGCCTCATCCCCGGCTGAGCGTGGTGAGAGGCCCTCGGGCAGCAGGAGGTGGCTCCTGCGAGCGGCGGGTGCACGAGGCAGCTTCTGGAATGCAGTGATGGGGATGTGGACGGGAGCTGGAGCATATCAGGGAGCACATGGCTGGTGATGGTGGTGGTGTGGATGAGGAGCTGGAGCTCCTCAGCACATCGGGATTTTTAGGGAGTCCTAAAGGACAAGCTCAGCTCTGTCTGATCTTCCTCTGATAGTGTTGGGAGTTTCTGTGATCTGCATTCTGGAAGCCTCAATAGTATTTAATTCTGAGTTCCTGAGGACCATTTGGACTTTCTGAAGGTTTCTTTTCACTGCCGGGGCAGAGAACTGGAGTTTAGAGCTAGGTGTCCTGGAATGCTGCAGTTGGATGCTTGGGAGCAGACAGCAGCTTTATCTGGGGATCTTTGGGGATGCCTGGAAAATAAGGCACAGGGTGGGTGGAAGTCCCGAGGTTTACAGGGGGTTGGCTGAATTGCTGTAGCTGTCAGTGTTTTAGACTTACTTGAGGTGTAAATGTGGTGATTGTGCTGAGCCCTCCACAGTGTGCATCAGGGAATTGGGTTTCCTTCAACATCCTTTAGTTCCAAATCTTTGCAGTAATGGCTGTGGAAGGGCTGGGTAAGGCTTGTACTGTTTCATACATTTATGTTTGGGGTAGGCCTTTTTTCTCCTTCACAGCCAGGACCTCTGTGCTGTTAACAATTAATAATTAGGTGCATTGGGAATATTAATAAATGCATTGAGAGAAATGGAATTGATAATGGCTGCTGGGCTTGCTGTGGGCTCCACTCAGATGGGTATGTGCTCCTAATTCCATATATTTGTAGTTTACTGGGGAAATGGGAGTCTGTGTGTTTCAGGCAGGTGAAATGCTGCCCGTGATGTTTCCTAGTTAGAAATCCAGGACTGTGGGAAGCGCTGAGTGTTGTTGGCCCTCTCGAGCCAGGTGAGGCTTCCTGTGACCCCACACTGCCCCTGTTCACACTCCTCTGACACAGGTACCACCTTCAGACAGCACAACTGTGCCTTGGCTTTTCCGAGGGATGGAAGAAGCTCCCCTGGGCACAGGGGGCTCGTACCAGCCGAGGGAAAACCCTGCAGCTCCTGGTGGGAGCGATGCTCCTGTGACCACTAAAGTTACTGTGAGGTTGAGAGTTACCTGGGACGCTGAGAGCACTGAATTGTTACCTGAAACCTGCCAGCAGCTCCAAAGGAGTTCTGTGTGTTGGTCTGGCACCAACTTCTCCTTACCCAGCCTCTGAGTCTGCGTGAGCTCTGAGAAGGTGATGGGTGGCTGCCCTTGGAGAAGGTGATCACTCTGTGTCCGAGCCCCCCAGATGGGTCCCTACCTGCCTGTCCCCAGCCAGCACAAGGCTTCTCTTGGCTGCCTCCCGTAGCTTTGCTGACCTTGGGGGTTTTTCCATCTGCTTACGTTTCCATTTCTGGAAAAGGGTTAGTTTCTCCCCTCACAAGTTTGGTTAAATTCTCTTCTGGATTTTTTGCTTCGATTCTGTTTCAGAGAGTTTGTCTACTCCAGGAAATCTTTCACAAGCTCTGGGTTAGGATTTTGGTTGCAGGATAATTTGAGTTAATATTAAAATTGAATGCTTTAAAACTCTTGAGCGCCTGCATTTTTGTTAGCTTAATTGAATCCGGTTAAATGTAATTTAGATGTAATTACAATAAGAAAAATATCCTTTGCCATCTTTCAGAATGAGAATTTTCTTCAATAGCCAGTTTTTGGGAGTTGCTGGAGGAGAATCTTTGATCCACGTTTGCTGAAAGTAGCGTGAGCGAGAGGGGAAGCTGCGCTGAGGAGGAGAGCTTTGTCAGCTCGTGGATCCCAGCGAGTGTTCCCAACCTTTGTCACTCTGTAAAGCTTTAACCTCGTCATGAAAGTTCCCGATAGCAGCTGGGAGGATCGTGCTGCAGCCAATCCCACGGGCTCGGCGTTTGTAGCCTCAGTTAAATAAGCAAGAATTGATATTTTGGCCTTCTCTTCTGAAGAGCCGCTGGCCAGGATGGAGCGGTTTTGCTCATGGAGCGCAGCATGAATTTCCCAAAAGCTGATGTAAATTAGGGACTTTTTATCCTCTCCAGTCCGTGGGGTTTTGCTGTTAGGATGAGTGAGAGCAGGGCTGGATCCTGCTGGGCTGTTACAGCTCAGTGTTTCTAGCACGAGGGGAAGTGGCCCACGCTCTGTTGCAGGTGTGTGTCCCAGCCGTTGTGTTTGTGATCCATTCATCACTTCATCAGAGTTGCTTTTAGTCCCAATCACCTCCAGAAATGCAGTAATCACCCCAAAGTGTTTCAGTTTCGCTTTATCACATTTATTCCTTCAAATTACTTTAGGCCTGAGCTCAGTGCTACCCTCAGAGATATAGGTAGTGAGGCATAACTTATTTTTAGAGAAGAATGAATCATCTCTTGGATGTGTCTTGTCTCTTTTTGCTTTGTCGAAAAGTAAATTCAAGGAACTGGGACCTGCTGGCTCCAAGTCTGTGAACAGGAGCCCGTTAGGGCAGGTGATGCTGCCCCAGGAGTGACCAGAAACTGAGCAGAATTTAGTTTGGAACTGCTGAACTGCAGTGACAGAGCCTGTGGGTGCACCAGGTTGTTGGCTTTTTCTTTGCAGGTTGTTTTGTTGGGGAGCAATTGCTCAGAAATCTGCCAAGGGAACTGCACGTGTGTCCTTTCACCCTGAACTGTTTCCAGCTCTGCTCCTGGGCAAAGATTAATGAGAGGGGAAGACTCTGTTGCTATGTGGATTAAATCAGTTGTGCGTGGGGGGTTTGAATCTCAGAGCTTTGCAAAAACTGTGGTCTTTGTTTTGTTTCTCACACAGTTGTCTTGAACCTCTCCAGTGTTTGGAGGCTTCTTAACTGGGGCTTGTCCTTGCAGCAAACAGCTCTGGCACGAGGTGTGACCTTGGCAGAGGAGTTATCTCTAAAGCTATTGCAACTGCTTCCTTATCCTTGTGCTGTATGTTTGAGGCCTGGTAGTGAGCCACTCCTTAACTTGAGAATCCAGGAGCCCGGCCTCTGAAACATCCAACTTGCTTATCTGTGCGTTTGTGGATATGAGCTGGATTAATGGCTTTCACCTTTTAAAGTCCAGCAAATTGCAGAAGTGAAGTGGAGCATCGTTCAGTGGCTGGAGGAGCTGTTTTAGCTGCTTGTGGGGTGTTGGGATATCTTGGGGGGAGAATTTTTGCAAAAGGGTAGTTTTATTCACTGCCCTGTAACTATAGTTATTATTTCATTATGTGAAAGGGGCAAAAGCCGTGTTTTTCCTCCGTGCTGCTGCTGGATTGTTGGATTCCTCACCCAAATGCCTTTGAGCAGCTCTGGGAGAGGGACCTTGAAGGACTCTATCTTGTGCTGTGGGAATGAGTGTTTCTCTGTGTCAGGTGCCAGGCTGGAATCTTGGAGTTCTTCTTGACTGTCTCATTTGTAACCCTCTAATTATGGTCCTTGCTGCCCAGACCCAAAGTGAGAAGATCTTGTTCTCTCCCCAGCAGGCTGGGATGGTGTGTAAGTTTGTCTTGGCAATTCAAAACCTTTAATCTCCTTGGTTACAAGTTTAAGGAAATCATTAGTGTCTGTTGATGTGTGTTAAGATTCCTGGGGGAATGGGGTAGGACTCGGGTAAGTTCAGGAGGAATCCTGGTGCAGCACAGGTGATGCTTGGTTAGTACAGATGTCACTAATTCCGTTAAGTTATACAGTTTCTTCTCCTTGACATATGTTTTTTTACCTTCCTTTCTAGGAAGGGGTCTGGAGGAGGGAAAATTTCCCTTTCTGGTGAAAGGGGACTGGAGCATTATGACAGTCAAGTCTTTAAAAGCTTATGAGTTCCCAGAGTCCTTGCCGAGTAGCCGCTGCCTCCGCTGATGTTGTCGGATGTCAATAAAGAGAGGTTGAAGGCAACACTTCTAATGGAGGTAGAAACGAAATACTTGGAAAATACCAAGGATTTTCCTGTTTTCATTAATAAAAAAATCACATAGGTGCTTAATAGCTGGGTAGACACTTGAGATGTGGAACTCTAGAGACAATCACTAAATTCACCTGTATTTTCTAGCTTGACTTCTGAGGCTTCTCCGGGTTGCTCTAACTAACCAAAGCGTTCTGGTCTCTTCAGCAGGTAACATCGAAAGGTGCTGGCTTGAACCCCAATGCAAAAGTGTGGCAAGAAGTGCCCCAGGGCAGTGGTGAGGCCATGCCCCCCACCAATGGCACGGAGCACACGTGGCAGGAGACGGCAGCGGCCCAGGGGACTCCAGCCGAGGGTGAGGTGTTGGGACACTGGTTGTGAAATGGCCCTTCCTGGGGGACACTCGGGGAGTTCAGCTTTGAGGAGCAACCTGTGGCTCTTGTCCCTGAGGTTGTCAGTGCTGGTGGAGCAACATGCATGAAAGGAACATGAGGAAGCAGCAGGTGGTTTATAAGGGTGGTGGGTCTCACCAGTGGGCTTTGCTTCAGGGAGGTGTCTGAGCTCTGCTGGAGCAGGATTCAAGGGGCCCGGTGATGACCAAGTAACGCGCTAAGAGGGGAGCAGGGTGCTGAATGTGTAGAAATGGATTCATGACATTGCTGCACTTGAGCATCCACTGGACCCTGTGAACAGGAAAATGAGATCTGAGGGCCACCTGCAATCCTGGGCAGCTGAGGTGCTGCTGAGAAGTGTCAGGAGCATTTGTTCTGGAGCTGAGCCTGTGCAGTGTCCATGGTTAGCTCCTCTCCATTCAGGCTGTTCCCATCTTTACCACACGGGCAGTGTCCAGAACTAAGGATTCAACTGGTTTCACTTGTTTGGCTCACACTTGATCCGGGGTGTAGCTGAGGTGACTCAAAGCGTGGCAGAGGATGCAGAAGATTCCCTGCAAAATGGTTTAGTAAAAGTTAGGGCTAAAGAAGGGAACATTCAGCTTGTGTGGCCTTGTCAAAGGTTTCTGGTAAGTCAGCAGAAGTGAGGAGAGAGCGCTGGGTTTGTGCTTCGCCTGACAGAAACTCATTTGTCTCTTCATAACAAAGTGAAGCATTTGAGGCAGTGTAAGCAATTTTCATCCCTTGTTTTTAGGAACCTCGCTTAAATATTTTAAATTTCATATGGAAAGTCTGGTTTTTAGATTCTCTGCCACTTTGAGGATCAATTTCAGTATCCTTTATTTACTTTTATTTACTTTTCCCTGAGAGCCTAGTGCAAACCAGATCTTCCTGAAATTGGAGAGGTATAAGTTCTATCCCACACAAAGTCTAAGAAATACAGGCTAAGGTTAGGCACTCCCAGGTACAGCTTTCTTGAGTATTTGTTTTAATATTGCTAGCCAAAATTTTTCAAATGGGAAATACGCTGAAGCTGACAGGAGTTTTCCTGCTGCTGGTGTGTTCCTTTGCCAGGTAACATAGAGATCTCAGAGGACAGCTGCAAGCAGTATGAAGTGATGTATTCCCCATCCTGTGAAGCCACAAGGAATGGCACAGGAGTTGATGAGGCGTCAGCAAATGGAATTGTCCTGGCGACTGAAGATCTGGGATACCAAATCTATGAAGTGTCTGGTGAGTGCTGAAGTTCAAATGAGCTGCTGTCAGTGTCTGTAACCCCCCTGGAGCTGCTGTAAGTGTGGTGTAACCAAGTTGGAACTCTGACACATCCGTGTGTATCCAAGAAGCTCCAGTATGGCCTCAGCATGTGGCCAAACAGGGGCAAAGTGGGATCAGAGCCATTCTGAGAGCGTGTGTTCTGGGGGTCTTTTAACTTTTCCTCTTGGTCCTGCCCAGAGGGATTCATTCTTGTGTTCTGCAATGAGATGTGTCCTTGCCTTGTCTTGTTGCTGTGAGAGTGGGAGCTGATGGTGGATGTGGTCCCTTTCAGGTGATGGCAGCTCCACTGTGTCCACAGAAGACATCAGAGAATGTTTGAGAAAACAACTTGAATTCTGCTTCTCACGGTAGGCGCAGTTCACTCACCTTGGTAGAAACCCTTTATTAAAATCCTAATATCCCTCTTCTTGTCTTGATATGTACCATCATCTTGATAAAAACACAAAACAAGATTTGCTGATGTGCTGTAGAAGCCCCGTGGCACCTTTCAGCTGTTTGGGTGCTGTCTGTGCATCTGTGTCCTTGGATGAGGATGACTTCTGTGCTCCACAGTCATAAGACATTGAGATAATTTACTGTGTGGCACCAGAAGTCTTTTTGGCAGATCCTTTTTGCAGACCAACACGTAGGGCACTGGAACTTCATTAAGTTTTTAAAATTATCTTACTCTGCTTTGTGTTGATTTGCTGGGATTTGTTCCAGGAGAGAAAATCTGAGGGTGTTTTGGTTGTGAGTGATACTGGTGAATGTTTATTTAAGCCTGTAGTTATCCTCTTGTTTTGAGTTTTCTCTAACACAGGTTCAGGATCTTTATTAAATAATAATTTTACGTCTTTTTAGAGAGAATCTTTCGAAGGATCTCTATTTGATGTCTCAGATGGACAGTGATCAATTTGTTCCAATATGGACAATTGCCAACATGGAAGGGATTAAGAAGCTGACAACGGATATGGACCTTATTCTTGAAGTTTTGAGATGTAAGTCTGGGACTTTGGTGTCTGTATCAGTAGCACAAGGAATCCTTCCGTGCTTCAGAGAGATGTTGTAGTGTCTGAGCTGGTTATGGTTTGTTGTGCTGCTAAATGGTGACAGGAGCTTTACTGAGTAGGAGGCTGTTCCAAACTCCTGAATTCTCGTTCTTTGTTCCAAGTTCCACGAGAGAGTCTGTTACTGCTGAGATGTGCACTATGTCCAAATTTTATACTTTAATTTCAGCTTCTCCTATGGTACAAGTGGATGAAAGGGGGGAGAAAGTCAGACCAAACCACAAACGATGCATTATCATTCTCCGTGAGATCCCTGAAACAACACCTATAGAGGTAAATAAAGAGAAAGGAAATAAATAACTCTGTTACTGCTTTTGGAAGGTGTCTTCAATAGAGGTTCAAACAGCACCAGGAAAAGGTCAGCTGGTGTTTAATTGGATTAAACACAGATATTTTTCTTCTAGACCACATCAGGAACTTTTTCCACCTGGGTGTGTTGTCAAAATAGCCAAAACAAAAACTTATTGCCATTGTCCCTTCCCATTATTTACTACTATATTTAAACCTTCTTAAGTAAACTTTTTTTCCACCAAGGCTGAGCTAGCTTGGCTTTTCTGGAAGAAAGTTTGAACTGGTTTCTTTTCAGATCCAAAAATAAGTCAGTCCAGGGCATAGCTTGGAATTCAGGCTGAATTTTTGTCACAGCAATAACTTTACTTGAAGTCAGACGGTTGTTTTGGCAGCAAGAAATGTTACTAAACATTTCTCATTCATTGAGCCCCAGCGTGAGCTGAGCTCATTATGTCCAAGAAGGGAGGATAATAAAATTCCTCCTGATACTTGGCGAACAGAATGATTTAGTTCTTTGTTTTTTAAAGTTGTAACACAGGGCGTTTGTCTACGAGCGTTTTTAATGAGTTCTTTTAATGCAAACACTGAGCAGCTGCTTGTCCCTCTCTTTACAATCTGATTATTGCAAAGCTGTCAGGTTGCCTTGACTTAGAAATATTTCACGGAATCATTGTTGTCTCCATGACTCTGCTGATCTAAAGCCACACTTTTCCTACCTGTTTCATATGAAAATATCACCAGGTCTATACAGATCTTGATTTTCTTACCAGCTGGGCCTGCTCTGTTTTATCTGGGGAGCCCAAGAGGCTGAACTAGGATTCGTGGGTTAAGAAGCAGGTAGAGGGTAATTTGGTCAGGGGAATTAAAAACCATCCCTGGTGACGGGAGAGCAGCAGCTGAGGAGCTGGAGCATAAACTTGGGTCACTTGAGTGTGTTCACTGTACAAGGGCTCTGAACTTCTCTCCCCAGGAGGTGAAGGCTCTGTTCAAGAATGAGAACTGCCCCAAGGTGATAAGCTGTGAGTTTGCTCACAACAACAACTGGTACGTTACATTCCAGTCCGACACAGACGCGCAACAGGTAAGGCTGCCTTCCTCTGACACCCCAGCTTTAATCCTCCCCCTGCTCAAGGAAAGTGCTCATGTGCCTCCCATAGCTAAAAGAAATATTTATTTACTGATCCCCTTTTGTTGTTTTAAGAGATTACTGGCAGATTCTGGTTAATAAGACTAAAGTTGAGAGATCGTGGGGTTATAATTCCCTTGCCTGGCTCTTGCCTCGGCGCTCTCCGGCCATGACTGGCACTGGAATCCTGAATTGGAAGTGTTAATGAATTTGGCTGGGCTGACAGGGAAGCACATGGCTGCACATTTGTGTTAAATCATGGAACATCCTTTGGCAAGTACGACTTGATCAAGATATTCTAATGCTGATCTTTGTATCTGCAGGCGTTCAAATACTTAAGGGAAGAAGTGAAAACCTTTCAGGGCAAGCCAGTAATGGTGAGGCTGCTTTTAGCTGCTCTTTCTGTTTGGATGATGGTGACCATTTGTGGGAGGTGGAACCAAGGACTCAGCAGTGGGATATTCCATAGCTCTGGAGGCTGGAAACGTGAACGAGGTCACGGGGAGCTCTGACAAATTACAGTTCAGCGGCTGCTGGTTACTCACAGCGCTGCTTCCCTGGGGGGGTGAAATACATTCCTGTGCTGACTTCCCTTCTCCACTTGCCCCAGAATCTGGGTTTGCAGAGCTCGGGAGAGGGATTCCTCCCACTGCAAATCTTGAGTTGGCTGCTGCACAGAGCGGGCCGGAGCAAAGTGCATGGACTATGAGAGGAACTGTCACGATTGGAGTCTGGGCAGTTCCTGCTGTAGAAAGCAGCATTTATCTTCAGTGTTACAGATCACCCAGCTAAAACCATGTGTGTCCTTCCCCTTATCATGCTGTGGGAATACGATCTGGGCTGATTTTATCAGCTTTTATTCATAAGCAGTAATCAACCTTCACATCCCTCCAGTGGGCATGAAAGATCCACGTTCTCCTTTTCTCCCAGCTAACACGTGATGTGATTTGCTGTCTTGCAGGCCAGGATAAAAGCCATCAACACATTTTTTGCTAAGAATGGTTACCGGGTCGTGGATTCCAGTGTGTATCCCCAGCCCGTGCAGACCCAAGCCCAGTTTGCCTCCCCCCTGTTTATGCAGCCTGTATATAGCCCTCAGCAGTACTCGATTTACAGCATCGTGCCTCAGACATGGTCTCCAAATCCTGCACCTTACTTTGAGACACCACTGGTGAGTAACAGCTGGTGAGAAGGGGAGGAGGAGCCCAGCCCAGCAGGGATAATTTAGTTAATAATCACTAGGATGAGCGGGTGTTCCAGGTTTCTTGGTCAGATCTCTCTGTTTTATGACACTTTTGTCAGGGCCCTGATAAAGCAACAGAGGAGCTGCCAGTCCCACCATTGGCTGCCACTTATTTCAAGGAATTTTGGTGTGAAATTCCATTATCCAGCAGGCCTGTGTTACTGGAAGAGCCCATAGCTTTTCCAGGAATGGGGGAACTCTGCTAAAGCAGATGCAGACTGTGAACCTGTGGGGCTTTGGCTGGAGTAGTGAGTTCACACCGCAGTAGATGCTGTAGCCCAGGGTGAAATTACAGCCATGAGTAACTGCTGAAGCTGATCGTTAATCTGCAAACGTTTTCTTTGTAGCTCAGCCACTGAGACTGTTCTGTCTGTTGCAGGCCCCCTTTCCCAACGGTGGATTTGTGAATGGCTTTAATACACCAGGATCATATAAAACAAATGCTGCTTCTCTGAGTATAGGTCGCCCGTTCCATAGGAATCGGTAAGATAGTTCTGTCCGGAAAACTTACAGTACTGAGATCAAGTGTTCCTTGCATGTCACCTGCAGTGCTTTCTGATGGGACCACATTATTTATTTTGTTTTATCAAATATGTGATGTTTTTCAACTTCATTTAAAAAATGAAGTAGAAAGTAGCAGCTTAAGATCCTAAAATAATGGACACAGTGCTGGAGAGAGCAAAGGTAACTCCTCTAAAAGCCTCAGAGGAATTTTTGCAGACAAATAAATAACTTCCTCCTAAGGTCATACTCGTAATTATGTTTGTTATACACAGATTATAAACTCCTGCAGCACAACATAAGCCTTTCCTGCTGGGATCAGGCTTGTGGAGCTGCTGGTTCCTGCAGTGGGAGTTGCTTGTCCTGACTGCTGCCTCCAACTGCTCGATGCTGGGGCTGTTCCTGTAATTTATTTGCTTTATCCCCATCTTTCCTGAGAGCTGTAAGGACTTAGATATAAACAGTGGGGAAGAGGAAACACTTTGTATTGCTGGAGCAATTGCTCTGTGAATACAATGGAGTAGTAACCTGTGTGTGGGGGTGGGAGTTGTTTGTGTGCAGCACAGGGCTGGGATCATGGGAATTGCTGTTGGTATTGTTGGAGAAATCAGGTGACAACTGCCAGGGCCGTGAGTGGGTTTGTGATGCAGCTCGGGTCTGTGGCTGTTGGCAGAAGGGGAACTTCAGGATTTGGTCTGTGGTGACTCAGCAGAGTCTTAGCACAGACTGTGGAACTGGGAGCGTGACTCTGCCTGGAACATGGAGCAGCTGCTCCAGTTGCAGCTGCTCAGCTCCCAGCTCACATCTTGACAAAGGTGGTTTGGCTTTTTTTTTTTTGCTTTAAATTGTGCACAATCTCAAAACCTGTAAATCTCTTGGGTATGTGGATCCTCTTGGAAGTACAGATGCTGCAGCTGTGCGAGAACTGTGTGTATCCAAGTACTAACACCTTGAAATGCCTCCTTGTACATCACATCTGCATATCCCTAAGCTTTTAAAGCCCTGGTTATGTAAAGACTTCAATTTGTAAAGCTTAGGTGCTTGAAGTGTCAGCTGTAGGGTCAGTCTGTGCAGGTCCTGCTGGCCCAGTGATGATCCAGTATCGCGCTAAGAGAGAACAGGTCACAGTTGGGGGCTGGGCAGCCTGTGCTCCCTGCTTGTCCTTCTTCCTGCTCTTCCTTCCTTCTGCTCTCACATCATTTCTCCTTCTCTCTGCTCTTTTTTTTCCCCCTCCTTTATCTTTCCTTGTCTTTTCTGCTTTGCTCTTCTGCCCAGACAAGACTGTGGCCTTCTCGATGACGGGTAAGATTATGAGATCTGAGGGCTCAACAGTGACTTGAGAATATGCCATTTTGAGCACAACTTGGACAAAATGGAAGCATTTCGTTGACTTTGCTCCACCTCCTCCCTGTGGTTTTTGCTGATGGGAAACTTAAACTTTATTGGGCCCTTAAAACTGGTTCTTGATGCTTCTTGAAGCTGGGAAGTGTGAATTCATCTCTGTTCAGCAAATCTCCTCTTGAACTGCAGAGCAGCTTGTTTGGAGAGTTCATCCAGCTGCTGCTTTTGGGTTTCTGTCCTGGCCCATTAAAGCAGATTTGTTTTGTGATACAGACACTTAATAGTTAAGTGTTGGAGTTTTCTCTGTAGCTAAACATTTGTTTAAGCCACTAGTATTTATTTTGTGCTGATTTGTTGCAACATCCTTGTGGGAAAGGGAGGTGGAGGAGTCAAACTTTGGCTGGCACTAGGAGAGTTTCTTCTGATTTCATGGAATGTTATAATGAGATTGTTTAAAAACAGTGAGTGTGCAAAATCCTCCTGCTGTCCTGAAATTATGAGATGTGCAGAGTTTACCAGAGGACAGAGAATTTAGGGTTCTTGTCTTTGATCAGTGCTGCGTGGAAAACCAGTGAGGGGCAAAAGTGGAAAATAGCTGGAAACACCCAGAAAATATTGTGCGGGATCTGAGGTTTTCTGGGGAATTCTGCATTTAAGACCCTGAGCCTGAACTTGCAGCAGCACTGAGTGTGCAGAGCTGTGTCTGTGCTCAAAGGAAGCACAGCTTTCATGCTGAATAATCGATAATGGGGTGAAACCTCTCGGGGCTGGGAACTGCAGAGTCAGTGCTGGGGGTTTGGGAATGGGAGCAGCCGGGCTGAGCCTGGCTGTGCGTGGTAGGGCTCAGCTGCCCTGGCCTGATGTGCCATGTTCAGTCACTCCTGGCCTTGTATCTCAGTTCAGTTTGTTTGCCTGTGGCCAGATCAGTCTGTTCTTGGCCTTGGCTTATTTCTCCAGCTCCATTTCCAGTGCCCTGTGCCAGGGCTTGCAGGCCCAGACAAAGGAAAAATTCCTCTTTGGGTTCTTCTGGCTCTTCTGCAACCCCTGGGTTTTGGGATTTTTTTTAGTTGTTTGAGGTTTTGGGGGGTTTTTTTCCCCTCCTGCATATCTTTTGGGCAGCTATCCCAATGTTTCCTGCATTTGCCAACACTTGAGTGGAGGTTGCAAGAAAACCATAACAGAAGGGATCAGTGGAGTTTGGGAAGACAAATCTTTGTTCCTGACAGTTGTACGCAGGAAACACAAGTTCTGGTGCTTGCTGACCTCCTGCTTTTCTCATCAGCTGTGAATCAGCTGCATTTGGTGGTGGTTCTGGTGTGGTTCCTGAGCACGGGGATCCCACAGCTCCTGCTCTGTGTCTGCAGGGTGAAGCCCCATTTCCGCTCCTCCAGCAGCTCGGAGCACCCGGAGGGGCCGCCCGGCGCCGGGGCCCTGCCCATGGGGGACCTGAGCAGAACCAACTCAAGGAATTTTGTCATGGAGCGGCACAACAGCTCGTTAACTGGGCACCAAGACCAAGGGTATTCCCAGAAGGATTCTCCCACGGCACAGCTGGAGCAGAACGGCGACTACGGCGTGGGCAGGGGCAGGTGAGGGGCTGTGTCCTGTGTTTGCTGTCACACAGCAGCTGGGACTTGGCTTGTGTGAGCCAAAGATATCAACCATCAGCACAAAATACATTTCTGTAAGGAGCAGCCACAAGAAAACTGATGCTTAAATAAATCAGGAGCAATAAATGCTGACCTGGGAGCAGGAATGGTTCCAGCTTCACTCTGCAGCTGGTGGTTACTCTGGCAAACAGCTGACAGGAAGACAGTGAGGTGTCTTTATTTTAAAATAACTGATGTGTCCCCAGAATTAAAACAGATGCTGAAATAAAGTTGGCGTCTGTGTTGCTGTAAATAATAAGTAAATCCTCAGTTGGGGATTTGATGCTCTTTGATATTTTAAGATTAACTGGTTTTCTCTCTTTTGATTTGGGGTTTAGACACTTGAAAAGGCAGATCAGTGAGAAATCAGACAAATAAGTTTATTACTGTAAAATAATTGTCCCTATGCTTGGTCAGATGCTCATCCAGGGGGCTGAGAAAAAGAAGTTGTTCCCATATTCCATATCCCAACTTCTTCCAAAGTTGGAACTTTGACCCCTTCTGAGGAAGGAGAACATCCCAGAGCCGTGTGTGGGGAAGGCTCAGCAGGCAGCTGTGGATCCCCTCGTGCAGAGCTGTGCCCACTTGAGCTGGCTGGAGGCACTGACTGGTGTTCTTGTCTTTAAAGGAGGAACGTGTTCCGAGGTCGGAGGAGACGGGAGGACGACCGGGTTTCAGTAAGTTCTGCTTCCCTTTTTGCAGGGACTCGCACAGAGTGCAGAGTGTTGGCTTTCCAGTTATTGAAGGAATGGCAGAGTCCTTAAATCCTCAGATTATGTTGGGGGTTTGCAGTTTTTCTAGGAAGTTCCCTGACGCTTGCTCAGGGCTTTTACTGCTCAGTGTTACAACTCCAGTAACGGGTGTTTTCCCTCTCCAGAGACCTCAGCCTTCAGCAGAAACAAAGACTCAGACACCAAAGTTTGACTTGCTTGCATCCAATTTCCCACCTTTGCCTGGCAGCACAGCAAAAATTCTGGGAGAGCCTGTGCTGGAGAGCAGGATGTCCGACATCGTTAAAGGAGTCTGCAAAGAGAAGGTGCCTGGTCTTGTCTCCGTACACACACGGGAGTATCCGGGTGCTGTGACTCCCTTTTCCCTGCTAGTGGGTTGCTTTGTTAGAGCCACATATTCCAGTGCTCTAATCCCAGACTTCACGCTGGTTTGTTCATAAAATAGTGCATTTTCCCTTTTTTTTTGTGGGAATGCAGCTAGGGCTCATGCAGTTATGCTGCTGTAAACTCGGTGATGTTTAGGAATAAAGCAGGCAAAGGAGGAACGTTGGCTGTTGGAGTAGGAACAGTTTGGTGGAGTGTGGGCAAGGGATCTTTCCAGATGAATTTGTTCTTTGAGCTGGTGGGACTAAGCACTGATAGTCTGGGTGATCCAGCCTTAGTTCTGGTTTTACCCACTACTTGTTTTGCCCATCTAAAGAGGTATTGCTTTAAGGTCCAAAAGAAGTAAAATTCCTATCATCAGGACTTGAGCAGCCTCTGGGACTACCCCACTTCTCAGATGTCTTGCAGTGCCATGTTGTGGAGAAATTTGAGTATCGTTCTGTATTTTGCAACTTGTGCTCTGTGTGCAGGAAAGCAAAGACTCCCTGTCCCCCTGCCCGGCTCCTGCTCCGGACGAACAAACGCCCAGCGCTGCCCAACCGCCCGTGCCCAGCGTGAGCTCCCCGAGCCAGACTGAGCCTGTGCTGCTGAGGTATGCAGAGAACATGGATATACCAAGGAATCATGGAGTGTCCTGAGTTGGAAAGGACCCACCAGGACCATCCAGTCCAACCCTGTCCCTGCCCAGACACCCCAACAACCCCACCCTGGGCATCCCTGGCAGCGCTGCCCAAATGCTCCTGGAGCTCTGGCAGCCTCGGGGCCGTGCCCATTCCCTGGGGAGCCTGGGCAGTGCCCAGCACCCTCTGGGGGAAGAACCTTTCCCTGAGCTCCAACCTCACCCTGCCCTGGCCCAGCTCCAGCCGTTCCCTGGGTCCTGTCCCTGTCCCAGGGAGCAGAGATCGGAGCTGCCCCTCGGGATGAAGCTGCAGCCCCCAATGAGTCTCCCTTCAGTCTCTTCTCCATCTGAGCAGACCCAGTGCCCTCAGCTGCTCCTCCAGACCCTTCCCCATCCCCTTGTCCCTCCTTTGTACCCTCTCCAACAGGTTTAGATGTTTTTCATATCGTGGTGCCCAAACTGCCCCCCGGACTGGAGGTGAGGCCACCCCAGATGAGAAGAGTGGGACAATTCCCTCCCTCACCTGTCTGGCAGTGCTGGACCTGATGCCCCCAGTGTTTGGTGCCCCTTTGGGCTGCCAAGGCGCTGCTGATTCATTTGCATGTTCTAGCAAAGTCTTTCACCAGTGTCTGGCAGTAATGTTGGGTGATATCTTCTCCAGAGGCCACCAGATGGAAAGAACAGATCGTGGTGGGAATGGCTGTGCTGTTCTGTTCTGAACTTGTGACTTCAAAGAAAGGAAATAATCTCTGAAACATGAGTGTGTCAGTAGGTTTTAATTTGAATTGTTGTTGGTTTATCAGCACGGTTCAGCCAGAGAGCAAACCAGAAGAAGTGTCTGCTCCAAAGGACGTGGCCAGCCCGGCTTCCCCGCCAGCATCCGTCTGTCCCGTCAGCGCTGCAAAGCCACCGAGGACAAACACCTCCTCACCTTCTGCTCAAGCAAGTGCAGCTCCTGCTCTGTCAACACAGGTAAGGCCCAGAGCAGGGAATGGGAATGACACAGGGAGCTTTCTCTGGGATGTGCTGATGGCGCATCCAGGAGCTTCCCTCTGCTCGCTGTGCACGTCGTTGCCGTTGTGCCTTGACTTTGTGCCTGGGATAGGCCTGGAGGTGCTGGTGGTGCCTAAACCTCGCTCTTGTCCTTGCTCCCAAAGGAGCCTCGCAAGCTCAGTTACGCCGAAGTTTGCCAGAAGCCCCCAAAGGAGCCGCCTCCAATCCCTGTCCAGCCTCTGAGGGAGCATCGCACCAACATCGTTCCTCCTGCCAAAAATGAAGAAAATGGTACGTCAGAGAAGGCTCCGGAGAAGGCTCCTCACGAGAGGCCTGAAGGTCGAATGAAGGATTACTCCGGGTTCCGCGGCAGCGGAGCTCCCAGGGGAGCTGCTGGGAAAATCAGGGAACAGAGGCGCCAGTTTGGACGCAGATCTTCGCCTCAGGGAGCACCGCGACGCGTCGGCAAGGAGCAGTACGTGCCACCCCGCTCACCAAAGTAACGCTGGGCCAGCCAATGATTCTCTATTTAACTTGAGCTGTGGACTAATGAGCAGCAGACAGACTGAGGAGGGAAGGGTTCGGGAAGGGGAATACTGAACTGGAGCGTGGCTTGTGTGGAGAAGTTGTGGAGGGTCCCAAAATTCATCTCTAAAAGTGATTTCACAAATGCTGGAGGATTCCAATCACTATAAATATAGAGATTATAATTTTTGTATTTTTGTTTTTAATTTGCAGAGGGTTTCCTGCTTGAAATCAGCTTTGGGCTTGTGAAAGTAGCGTTTTGACAAAGTGAAAGAATATGAGTTGACAAATTAACCTGTCCCTCGGTGTAGGAGGAAAAGGATAAGAGAATATTATTTTTGGAAAAGGAGCATTTCTGTAAAATTAGAACTTTTTTTAACCTATTTAACGTTTGGCTTGTGGGCTGGTGTGTCTGCCATGGATGGCCTGGCATTGCAGAGGCCTCTGCAGCAGCATGAGAGGAGCGAGTGCAGCCAGAACTGTTGTCATCACTTAGTCACTGATGATGAAAACTGAATGTACTACTGTAGTAAACCATGTGTTTCCAGCTTGAAGTAGAGTCTCTTGACCTTACTAATATTTCATTCAGCAAGCTTTTTAAGGTATAATTTTTGCAGGATACTGGATTGTAGATGAGAGTGTGTGGACAGCAGAAATTGTCTCGTAGACGCAGTGGAAGGAGGCAAAGGGAGCATGTTAGACTCTTTAATATGCCCTTTTTCCTTGCCTGCTTTGGAGGGCAACTCCTTAGGTTTGGGGTTTTGTTTGTTTGCTTTTTTCCTCTCCTGTTACTTTCTCTAATTCCTTTATTACAGACTTTAGTGCATTTTTCTTGGTGTGTTTTCCTGAGGCAGCCCCAGGGTAGGACGGGCAGGTGGCTCCACAGCACCTGGTGCTACCTGCACAGGTAAAGAGCCTGGAATTGCAGCTGCAGATGCAGAATTCTGCCTTGCAGGTGGGAACTCCGGGCACTCGCTGTCATCTCTGGATGACTGGCAGCAAACCAGAGCTGTGACTGGGTTTTCTCTGTGCTGACTCTGGAATAGGCTGTTGGCTGCTGTGTTGCCAGAAATCGGGGTTTGTACTCCTGGGAACTCGTTGTTTACAGCTGATGTCGTAGCAACGGACTCGTTTTTAAGTGTTTAAAGTGGAACTAAAGGTGCAGAGTTAAAGAATCCCCTCGTGTTCAGAGAAGCTGCTGGAGAGGTGGCTCCTTGCCAGCTGCGTGCTGACTGAATTCACAACACTATTGTGCAGTAAGTGGTTAAGTTTCAGGGTGATTAATGACCGAAATAGGAACATTCAGCGCATTAATCTGCCAAAATCAGCATACCAGGGTTCAAAGTTCTGTATAAAGCGTTAGGGAAAAGTAGCTTCCAGCAGTAAGAATCACATCTTTATTTTTTCCTCTTTTTTTTTTTTTTTTAGTGAATAGCAAGTGTACAAATTTAAAGTTGTAAGTTGTGAACACTGGAAAACTCAATTGTGATATATTCCGTAACCATCTTAGTAATATATGCTCGTGTTGCCATAGAATGAATGTAAGTGGCAGTTAAAATAACTGTGAAATTTTTCATCTTCTGATTTCTTAGCCAGATAACCCTTGGCGACTTGGGCCTCAGTAGGAATTCTCTATCAACTGCTTGGAGAACACTCATATCTATTTTTATAAATATATATATAAAGCCAGAGTTGTCATTTCTCTAACTTATTATTCAGCTTGGCAATTGCTTTGAGTTGATTCATAACACAATATAATGTATTTATGCAGTTAACTGTTCATTTCTACGCATGTTACAGAGAGAGAGAGAGAGTCAGAGAATCATAGAATGGGCTGAGTTGGAAGGGACCCATCAGGATCATGGAGTCCAACTCCTGGCCCTGCACAGGACACCCCAACAATCCCACCCTGTGCCTGAGAGCATTGTCTAAATGCTTCTTGAAATCAGACAGGCTTGGAGCTGTGACCCCTTCCCTGGGGAGCCTGTTCAGTGCCCGACCCCCCCTTTTCCTGATCTCCCACCTCAACCTCCCCCAGCTCAGCTTCCTGCCATTTCCTCAGCTCCTGAAGTATGTATACATATATATATATTTATATATATATATATATATATATAGCTATATATAGATATATATATATAAACCCCAAAATAACTATTCACTTTTAAACTACCTGTACTGGGTTTGGGAGGTTTTTTTTAATTTAGTAAAAAAAAATCATTGATCACATCCACAGTTTAGGGATTCTTACAGACCCTTCTCCGTTTATTTTGGTAATGCTACTCTTGTTGGAACGATAGGGAAGTTTAAATACTTAGTGTCAAAGTCCTGCAATGCAATGAACGCAAAGTTTAATTCGTTTTAAAGGCTCTAAACAATTCCTGCAGCCAAACTGGAACAAAACTGTGGGATGGTCACGGGTGTTTAGGGGAGATGTGTTCTGGGACGTTGAGGAAGCGTTGGGATGCCGACAGCTGTTGGCTCTTTCGAGGAGGAATCGTGAGGGAAGGGGCTGGTGCAGATGTTGCTCAGAATTCCCTGATCCAGTGTCAGTGACTTGCTTCTGCTGAGAGGACCCCAAGGGTGAAATAAAACTTGATCTTTGATCAGATGTGGGAAAACCCAACCAACCGTGGCTCCATTTTCCTCGTGGGGTGGTGGAGAAGGGGATGCTCTGTGGGTCCTGGGAGTGCTTCCAGCAGCAGGTTGTGGCTCTCGTGCAGTGAATGTAGGTCAGGCTGTAACTGTTGGCTTTTCCCAGCATATCCAAACTTCTCTCAGCTTCAGGCACTTGGAATGATTTCTTTCACACCTGCGTGCGAGGATTTCACGTGAGCGTTTCCCTTCCACCGTTTCTAACTGTGGTTGGGGGTTTGGTTTTGGTTTTTTTCTTTCTTTCTATTCTTTTCTGTGCAGGGGGGAAATTCCCAATTGGATACAGAGGCTGTGAAACTGTAGTGGGGTGGGAGTTCTTGGCACTGGAACCTGGCTTTGCCTTCTCCTCCCCGTGCTGGGCTGGGAAAGGGTCTTGTGTCCCTCGCCACCAGTTTACCCATTGGGCAGACTGGGGAAACTGGGACAGAGCAATGGTTTGGAGCCAGACCCAGAGCTGCTGGGGCAGCTCCTGGATTTTGTGAGGGCTGGATCATTGTCAGCAGCACTGGAGCTGTCCCTGTTCACCGGGTTCCAGGTTCCCTCTGGGTGCACCCTCACAGGATACAGATTGTCCTGCTCTGCTGATGTTAAATACCAGGCGGTGCAAATCACACCTAACTTTCAGTTTGAGGAACTGTGACTTGTTTTCAGAGTTGTTGACTTCCCTTAGGGACAGAAATACACTTCCCAGTTCAGCTCTTTTCCAAATTACTGTGTGTGGAAAAGATTGAGGCACTCTCTTGTGCTTCTGCTGGGGAGTGAAAAGAAGAAATTCTTTGCATGTGATAGTAAAATTAAAAGTGCAAAAAGTTTTGTTTCTTTTGATTTCTAACATTAAGTTAGTTTTATAGTATCTTACATTCCTGCTCTTGTTGTTTTATTGTTTTGTTGGTTTTTTTTAATTAGCCTGGCACAGTATGATGGTGCAGTTTTAGCTGTAGGTTTAAAAAAAAATAAAAAAAACAAAACAAAAAAAAGTAACCCACTATTAACCAGAAGAGAAAGATGATACTGTGGCAGATCAGTAGCAAATAAGTGACTTAATCAATGCTTTACTGTAGTTAAATAGCTATGGCCTTACTACTTTGTCAATATCAGCTTAATTGTCTTGAAACTGTCCGCGATTTTTACTGTTCCCAGGTGAGTTTACCTGGGCTGAGATATCTGGTATGTACAGATGATATTTTAAATTTGTAAAATGCACCATTGTATTACAGACGATGCAACAGAAATGCACTTCGGGGGGAAATGGCTTCTGATGAGTTTTTTTGTAAATCCTTGATTACTACAGATATGCAATAGAGTTTTTGTTTCTAATTTTGATATTTCCTTCTGAAACATTAAGATTGTTGCCATTAATCTGAATGATTTATCATGCTCTTCTTTGCGTGTATATATTCCATATAGTCTGAGCTTCCTTTAGGATGGTACATAATTTTGGGTTGTTGTAGTATTTTAGTTGGCTCTTCTCTTCAGTGCCTTTAGCGTAGGCACTTCAAGAGCTTCATTGAGTCTGTTTTTAATGTACAGTTGGGAGGACTTGAAATGGAGTTAAAGCAACTTATTTCTGAGAAAAAAAAAAATCCATCTGCAAACTAACCTGTAACAACTTTAAAATTTTATATTTAAGAACCAGATGTTTATTTTTATGGAACTTCAGTTATGGATACAGTTTCCAAAAAAAAAAAAAAATGCAACTTCAAATGTAAACGGACTGTGCATAAATGGGTTTTGTTCTAATTTTTATAGAATACAAAATATTCAGATAATATATTGAGCTCGAGTTACTACAGACATCTTGTTCCTCCCGGATGAATCCAGCTTCCCCTTGGCATTGACGATCTCTCTTCAAAGTGGTAGGAAAGGAGAAAAAAGCGACTTATCTGGCTTTTAGACTGTCTGTTCTGATTTATTCCTGTTGTCAAAATGTCCAAAACAAAATTTGTGTAAAGTAGGTTCATGCTTTAAGTGTTCAAATGATAATACATGTATTTGTATTTGTTTTTGACATTGCCAAGGTGCTATGGGAAATTGAAATAACAGTTAGAAAAATAAAGCTGATTTAAAAGAGAAAAAAACCCACCAAAAACAAAACAAAACAAAAAAAAAAAAGAAAAAAAAAAGAAAAAAAACCCTTAAAACACAACTCCCTGAGCTCTTACTTGTGTCTCTGGAGGGTGAAAGGGTGGTGGGGTGGAGGGGGACCCTCAGCTCTGATGGGAGCTGGGGGCTCAGGGTCCGAGGGAGCTCTCGGGGTCCAGCAGGGTCCAGGGCACGGGATTGTGGCCACAGGGTTCTGGAACAGGCCCTGGGAGGGAGCGAGGGAGGGATCGCACCCGCTCCGGGTGTTCCTGATGTTCGGCTGCGATTCCTGGGGCTCGGTTCCTCTCCGTTCCCCGTGTCCCGGTGCCGGGCCCCCGGAGCAGAATCCTCTCGGCGCCCCCCTTTCGGTGTCGGGACACTTTTGGGTGAGGTCCCGTCCAAGCTGTGGCCTCTCGAGGCCGAACAAGCCCCGGTCCCTCGGCCTTTCCCCGAAGGAGCTGCTCCGCTCCCTCCATCGTCACCTCCGCGGGAGCCGCTCCAGGAGCTCCAGGTCCCTTCTGTCCTGAGGAGCCCGGAGCTGGGCACGGCTCCGGAGAGGCCAAAGGCTTCATCCCGCCCGCTGGCATGGGCACGGGGACCCTGGCATGGGCACGGGGACCCTGGCATGGGCACGGGGACCCTGGCATGGGCACGGGGATCGGGAGCAGGACCAGGGCTTGGGACGGGGATCGGGAGCAGGACCCGGGATCGGGAGAGGGGATCGGGAGCAGAACCGGGATCGGGGATTGGGATCAGGGATCAGGAGCGGGGATCGGGATCAGGGATCGGGATCGGGGATCGAGAGCAGAACCCGGGATCGGGAGCGGGACCGGGATCGGGAGCGGGGATTGGGGTCGGGGGGCGGGAGCGGGGTGGGGGAGGGGGGGG
>VZRV01009053.1:32346-53616 GCA_013398115.1 Falcunculus frontatus
CCGGAGGGGGTCGGGAGGGGCGGGGGGGCGATGAACGAGGCTCCGGGCTCTGGCTGAGAGGACCGGGGGAGGAAGGAAGGGCCCGGCCCGGGCTGGGGTTCGGTCTGAGCTGAAGGAGCGCTGGGAGCATCATCTGTGAGGGGAGACCCCGGACTGACCCCGGGGGGACACGCCCGGCCCGGGGACCCCCAGTGCGACCCCGGAGGGGCCCTTCACCTGTCGGGGTGAGTGACCTGACCCCCCCCTCCTCCCTCGGGAGTGGTTTTTTTCCTTGTGGCCTCTTTTCCGTAGCTCCCGAGCTGAGGATGCGGAGTGGGAGTGAGAGACCCCGGGACCGGTGGCCGGTTCTGGGGCGGGGGAGTCGCAGGAACTTCGGGCACAATAATGAAGACAAACCCTCTGTTCTTCCCACTTTCTGAATAAGTTCTTTTGCCATAATCGGTTCAGAGCATGCGCTTTTTGCTGCCTTTTTTTGTTGTTGTTGTTTCCTTTTTTGCATGGGTTTGTCTTTGTTCCCCAGCGTTTAAAATGCTGCTCTCGGTACAGCTTTGTTGTGAATCTCCCTTGTGAAGCCGGAGGGCGAGGGATGAAGCTGAGGCGGAGGGGGAAGGTTGCAGAGCAGGTAGCTCAGATTTGCATAATTTTAATTTTCCTCCCTCCATCAGGGTACGGAACTTGATGCCAAAATCAGTGGCTTCTCGGGAGGGTTCACTGCATGGCTGGAATAACCAGGGAATCGGAATATCCTGAGTTGCAAGGGACCCTACAAGGATCATCAATGTCTCTTCTAGCTTTAAAAATTAAGAAAAATCGAGTTGCAGGCACATCTTTCCTTTCTCTGTTTATCCCAGAGCCCGCAGTGCATAAAAGAGACTTGTTGACTCTTTGGAGATCAGGAATTCACTCCCGGGGTGAGCTGGGGGCTGTCAGCCCCCGCTGCCCACATCTCACTCAAGGCTTTGCCAGCAGAAAAGGCCAGGGCACTGCTCTCCTGACACAGCTGGGTTGTAGCTAAACCCTCGATGTCGGCTGCTTGGGGCTTTTGTTAACTCTTTTTCAGATGCACTTTCTGCAGACGTTTAACTGAAGTGATAAAACTTTATCTGGTGTTTGCTTTGGGGGACTCCGTGGTAACAAAGGATTGGGGAACGGCGGTGTTGCTCAAAATGTAACATTAAGTAGGTTTTGAAAAGAATTTGTTGAATGTTTTAAGCGTTTCCTTGGATTTTCTGGGGTTTGTTTCTTGTGGCACTGAACGCCCGTTAGGATTTGACCCTGTGATAGATTGTACTGCAAACTTAAAATTAAATGAACTCTGTTGTTGGGCTGGCTGCTGTGACATCCCACTAATCTTTAACGAGCTGCTCCAATAGCTTCAACTTTGGTGCTGCAGAGTGAAGTTTTGTGGGTTATGTAAGTAATTCTCTGAATATTAAATCCACTGCCCCTTTGTGGGTTTAATACTTGGATTTCTTAATGTGCATATCAAGGATTTGTTTGTGCAAATCACTTCTTCTGTCAGAAAACCCACGAGTACAGAGAATTTTGGGTGACTGCGTCCCCAAGCTCTTGGGAACATATTTCAGGGGATGTTGTTGCTGAGATAACTGAGCTGTGGGAAGGGGGAGTGAGGTAATGTCATTGTGGAGTTCTTGAAAAATACGCCCTAGTTTGAGGCTTAAGCAGAGGGATTTTGAGGCCTGTGTGTGCATTGTTCAGCTGAATATAACCATGGGCTGTTGACAGTAAACAATATTGAATAGAAGCATTTTATTAAAAATGGCAGCAGGGCTCCATGTGCAACTGCTCGGTCGTTGCTCAGATAAGAACACTTGATCCTTTTTTTCCCACCCCCTTGTTGCAGCTTCGTTTGTCCCTGGGCTCGACTGTTGACTGTGTGAATATTTCTGTCAGGTTTTTTTGGGTAGGAACACCTCGGTTTTGGGACAGGAGAGGAACTGCAGCTGCTGGGAGTAGCCCAGGGTCCCTGTGTGCTGAGCCTTGCAGTGAGTTTTATCCAGGCGTTTGCTACTACTGCCCGCCACAGAGTAGAGAATTCACAACAAAACAGGGGGGAAATTCAGTATGAAAACCTTATCTGGCGTTGTGGTTGTGAAAGGTGCTGCGTCAGCAAGCAGGAGGCAAAGTGGAGCAGGGTTACTTTAATGTAGGCTGGAAATAGAAATCAGAGTTTGCAATGATGAGCCATGAGAGTTTCTTAAGGAACAATCTGTGCAGACAGAGCAACAGGACTAATTATACCTCTGGATTATTCCTTACTGAGCCCTGTGGTCAGTGCAGGAGTAACATCCCTGAGTCCAGCGAAAACGTCTGGGACGTGTTTCAGGGAACATAAATTGTTCATTAATTGACAGAAATTGCATCTTACCATGTGTCCTGGGCCTCGGAGATGGGTTTGAGACCAGCTCGTTCATTTCCAAGTGTGATAAGAATTCATTGTCTCCTATCAGTGTGGAGAACATTTATGTGTGGATCTAAACCTCCCGTTCCCACACAGAAGGGATCAGTGTTGATACCCCTCAGGAAGAATGTTCAAGTAACAATAACCATGTATCAGCTGAGAATTGGGTCATGGAGCTGTGGGAAATCTGGAACCTGCTCATTACTCGTGTTTTCCTTCTTTTCTCACTTTTGGGATATTTTTCTTTCTGGTGCTTTTCTTCATCCGTCAGTAACACCCACATTGTGCATCACTAATGATGGGAAGGGCTGTCTTTGTATTTACATCTGTTTCTGTTTGATGAGTGAAAGTGCCAGGGATATTAACTTTAAAGAAGACTTTTCCCCCCGTTCTCACGTGTCTGTGGGTGCGGGAGCTCAGTCTCACCTTTGGGCTGAGCTGCAGCACTCAGTGAAGGTGACTTTGGATCCACCACACGATGCTGTTCCTCAGAACGTTCTCACTGGCTGCTGAAGGGTGCACAGAACAAGGTAAATGTCTGAATTCATCCCATATTCGGTGGAAAATGTTGATATTAAAGCACTTTGCCACCGGGCTTGGCGATGTCGGGGTGTTTTTACACCTTGGCTGAAACATTCCAGCAGCTCCTCTCGCATCCACCTCATCCCAGCTGTTAAGGGAGCTGGGAAGCTCTGGAATACCCAGAGTCAAAGGCTCTAATGAAGCAAATTCAGAGGATTTGTCCCACACAGGGCACGTTACGTGGCTGTTGTGCTGCCTGTGTGAGGAAGTTTGTTCTCCTGGAGGTGAGAGCTCTGGCTTTGGCAGCAGGGCAGCCTCCTGCCAGCCCCTCTGCAGGGCCCAGCCTGGCTCTGCCAGCCTTAAACACCCACATAAAGAGCTTATTTGGCTACTGGGGTTTGTGTCACTGTGCTCTCTGCCTTGCCTGATGTTTTGAACTGCAAAGGGAGCTATCTGAGTGTCCAGGGAAGGGCAGGGGAATTCCACCTCGGAGTAAGGAGGAGCTCCTGTGAGAGCAGCTCAGCGTTGGACGTCATTTCAGCCACTTCTGGCTTCTGTGACAGGGTTCCCCCTCCTGCCTCGTGGGCAGAAGGAGCTGGTTTCTGTTTGCTTTTCTGGCTAAACACACATTTGCTGTCTGGTTTGTGATCCTGGGTGGGTGTTTCTGTGAATGGCCTCGTGCACCTGGGTTTGTTCCTTGGAAAGCCGATTGTCTCTCGCCGGAGGACTGAGGCTCTGTCTGCAGAGCAAAGCTTTGTGTGAGGATTTTCAGAAGCTGAGGAAACACAAGGATGGTGGCATGTCTGGAAAAAGGAGTATCAGCAAAACGGTGGAAACTCAGGGCTGAAGGCTGGCCAAAAAGGATGGAACCTTGCTGGAAGAAAACATGTTGACTCAAGCAAGTGGGTAGAGTCTTTATTTTGTTTGGCTGGAAAATTTCTTACGGAATCAGGGTATTTCTCTGGTCTTTCAAAAATTGTGTGTTTCAGGTTGCAATCTTTGATTGCCAGGCGCCTGGCAGAGTAGGTGAGGGCCTTTTTTATAGATTAGGCAGCCGAAGCACAGAATTTAAATTACAGAGTCAAAGGAAGTAATTGTCTGAGCAGGGACTGGCTGTAGGGATTGTGCTGAGCGAGCAGAAAGGTTTCACTTCACTTTCTTCCCCCCCTCAGAGAGGAACTGTGGGCAAAGCACAGAAAAGGTTGAAGAAGAGCTTTATAAACATGAGCAAGTTGGATCTGATCAGCCTGTAGCTAACAGGACTTACAGGTGGTTTTTGTGCATTTATGCAGCATCTCACCCACAAGTCTTGCATTAGGCAAAACCAGCACTGGGAAAGCTTTAATGTTGCTTCCTTAATTTACCTGCAGGACTGGCAGCAGGTGGGTCCCAAATCTGCTGAGAAATCTGTGCAGGGCTTTGATGCAGTCTCTGTGTGCAGCCGGTGCAGGAACAGTTTGAGAGCTTTGAAATGCCTAAAACCCTCCTGGAGCTGTCACAGGGAGCTGGCTGTGCTCATCCAGGGATCATCCAGCCTTGGCTGGCTCTACAGAGATCCCAGTAAAGATCCTTCATCTGCTTTCACTGTGGATGAAATTGTATTTTCTTTAGCTCCACAGCCCAGGAAAAAGTGATGTAAGCATGGAGCACGTGGATTCCATGCAGTGCCTGTGTCACAGGAAAAGGAAATCCAGCTCCAGTCGTGACCAAGAGGAGCAAAGTACCAGATCTGTCACCAGTGCAGCAAACAGAAGGTCCACAAGATGATCACAGATTTCTGCTCTGCAGATGGTCAAAGCAGAATGATTTAAGTGATTAATGGCTTGGAGACAGGGAGTTAAACACAAATACTGGGAGAAATATTTTGGCTACTGTGAGTGGGAGTCGGGTTTACTGTTGGTACATGATTGAAGCATGTACATGGGGGAGAGGAGGAAGGTTTCTGGAGCATTCAGACTGGAATAATAAAAAATAACCAGGAAAGTTAAAGAATGTGCATATTTCTGTGTTGTCCCTTTTATACTTAGGAAATGAGGAGCGAGTTTGGGGCTCTTTTTAAAAGCTGCAGGTCTGACCCTTTGCCCTGGGGAGAGGAGGAAATTAGAGGCTTTAAAGAGAGTCCTGCACCTCCTCCCTGGTTGCTTCTGTGAAGCTTTGCTGGAGTTAGAACCAGTTTCCTGAGCTGGGCAGGGGACATCTGGTAGCAGTGATTCCCAGTTTGGATTTTACAGCTGTCAGTGCTTCCAGGACGGGTGACATTTGCCATTTCAGCTGGATGCTCAGGCTGGGAACGTTCACCAGACCTGCTGGCCTGGCACAGCTGCTCTAAAGCTGCATTTGGAGTTTGCCGTGGTGTCCTAGATAACCGATCTCCAGTTTGCTATTTTAAATCCATGTAGCATGAAATATTGAGTAGGAAATGTGATGGGTGGCAGAGTAGCTGCACAGAGCTGCTGCTTTTCCCAACGTGCAGGAAGCAGGGAACCCTTGGAGCACCCCCCGTGCTTCTGGTTCACTGCTGGTGCTGTGGAAAGGGTGATGGTTCCTTCCTGATTCCCTCTCTCTGATTAGGGTTTGTCATGAGGTTTTCTGTTCGCTGGATTTATCGTGTTTATTCAGTGGCAAGTTTCAGAAGCCAAAGAGTGAACTCATGGTCGGCATTCCCCAGGGATGGGCAGAAGCTGGAGAGTTCCTGTTTGCATTTCTTTCAAATACAATGTGCAGATAATTTCTTAGAATGGTTTTCTTTAAACCGCGTGTCTCAGTTATAAAAAGCATTTCCTGAATCTCTCAGTGAGTTGCTCAGTTGCTTTTTTGGACCTGGATTCATAGAGAGAGGAATTGAAGCATTTCTCTCTCTCGAGGCTGATTCAATCCAAAATTTTTTTGGAGAGCTTGTGAAATCAGGGAAAAGTCATCAGGCCAGGATGTCTCGTTCTATTAATTAGAATGGAAGACTTACATTTGCACCATGTGTGAGGAAACAGTGATTTATAGCTAACGGATGCTCTGCAGGCAGCAGCATTCCATCTGCTGCACAAATTTTCCCATTGCATTTCATAAAAAGTCTTGGGAAGAGCCTCACACCTGTATTTCTCATCTTGAATCATGTACTGGGTTGTTAACTCTGGCCTGATATTTGGAGTAAAATGCCTGTCTCCATCAGTTTGTGTTTCTTTTCAAACTTCAAAGCTGAGAGTTTGTGAAACACTACTTGAAATAAACATAGGCAGGACGTAAGTTTAAGTTACACTGAGTTTATACCAAAGATAGTAATGAAATAGTGACATAACTTTCCTTGCTGTGAGCAAACACCTTGTTTTATTTAGTGTAACTTAAGCTGATAAAAAGAAAAGGGAAAGAAAAAAAAAGCTGAAAGTTTTAGCACTTCTCTGCCAACATCAACTCTTTCTAATTCTTGTTGACTTGAGAATTGCTGATGCAAACTAGGTCTTCCTGGCCTCTGAATTCCACAGGGATGGGAGCCCACGGAGCCTACAGGGCATCCATTAATACATTTTGTGGAGCCAGGATTCCAGTTAGTGCCTGAGCGATCGGCGACGGAGCCTCTCGGAATTGTTCCCCAGCAGTCAGGCAACCTGCTTTCAGCAGCCCCATGTCCCTAGGGAGCAAAAACAACCAGGAGAATTGTATCCCTGCCTGATAAAATTAGGTCTTCTGTAATCTCCCTTGGAACAGCCGGATGGCTGGCTGCCTTGAAAAACATATGTTTTAATGCGGGAATAATGCATTCCATTTAGGATGGCTGTAGCCGTGGGAGCTGGGTGACTGAGTGCAGGGAGCGCTCCCATTTTGCCTCTGGGATCAGGACTAATGTCAAACATCGGGTCTAAAGTGCAGCGGTGCAAAAGAATTGTTTGGGATGTTTTTCCTGTCTTTTGCTCTTAGGAGGGATATTGCTCCTGTGGCTTAGTCCTGAAGGAGTTGGACGAGTGAGCCTTTTATTGGAGATAAAGCGTAAACTGCAAAGATGAGTCAGTGTTTGTATTCCTGGATTTTAGCTCACTGCGTTAGGAAATGTACTTGGGAATATGAAATGAAATGAACTTGGTGTTCCTCTAATACAGGTTTAGAATTCGTTTTTCTGAGAGCAGCCCAGGTGACTTTTGGAGGAAGTTCTGCTTTATCCCCTTCCCTCCTGCACAAAGGGGAACACCCAACAGAGCTTTTCTTTCCAGAGGGAAGGGACCTGAAGGAGCCCAGCTGTCAGGAGGGCACCACTGCCACTGCAGCCACGTCTCCATGGGGCACACAGAGCTCTCTGTTCCACTGGGAATCGATCCACTCGTGGCACTTCCCCCTCTCCTCCCAAGCTGCTCAGTGCTGCGCCAGGAAGCTCAGAACAAGTGTTTTCCCACTAAGAATTTTCCATATGATCCCCTGCTGTAGCTGCCACCAGGACGGGCTGTGGGTGACCGGGTGGGGTGTGGGAAGGGTGGCCAGGAAGCTCTGTGTGTGTAGGACAAGCCGTGGGAGGTTTTGGAAGTGTTAGGTTTGGAGCGTACAAGCGAAGTTCTGGTGGGACACTTGGTTGGCCATAAATTGGAAGGATGTGATCAAAGCGGGAATGATGCAGCAGAAAAGGTCGAGAGGGCTGAAAGATTTGGTTTCAGGCCCTGTCCCTGTGTGTGATTCCAGAAAGGGCTGTCAGGTGAGGACGTGCTCGAAGGAGGTTTTGTGTTTCCTGTTGTCCCACCCGCACCTTTAATGCATCAGCTCTTCGTGTCGGGTGCTAATTAATCTGTGATGAGCCATTTCAGTTGGAAGCACTTTTTCTGGAAATGCTGTGATTTGCTCCCTGAGAGCAGCAGCAGCAGCAGCAGCACGTGTCCATCAGGGATGGCCTGATACAGCTGCTTTCTTTGCCTGGTGGTTACATCCCTATCATCAACTTTCCCTGTAATTATGAGTGTGCACTTCTCTGGAAACAGCGATCCCAGGGAGGAGCTGACCGGCCAAAAGAAGCCCCGAGGAGGGGAAGGAGGCGTAGAAGTTTTGTGCTCCCTTTCTAGGAAGAGGTAAGAGCAGAGTTAACAGTTGTACGAGGTCACTGGTGTGAGGAAGGCGAGCGCTGGCCGTTCCTGCTCTGACATTGCTGCTCACAATGTGCATTGTCACTGGGGTGAGGACAAGGAGAGTTCCTCCAAGGAGCTGGGAAGTGACATGGCAAATTCCAGGCTGTGATTATTCACCCTGTGTTGGAGAGTGGAGTCAGGGAGTCAGGTGATGGGAGCGGGAGATAAAAGTCCCTGATCCTCGGCAGTTCTGGTGGAGATTAAACAGATCTGCAGCTATTAAACTGCGCTGCCTTTTTTTCTCCCTTAATTGAATACAAGCGGAAAATGCCTGTTAAAGGTGTTCATTTCTGGCACTCAGGAGATTGCTGTGTGTCCCATGGGGTGGTTGGAGCAAGGTCCCAATGGCATTTGTGGGGCTGCTTGAGGTGTGTGATGAGGAAGGGGAGAAGTTCACTGCAGACAGCTCTGTGCTGCATCTCCAGGCTGGAAAAAAGCACCTCTGTTCTGTGGTGTGTCCTCAAGGGCTGCATCCCAGGTTTCATAACAAAGCCCTTGGCTCAGGCTGCTCTCACCTCTTAGCACCTCACTCTTTCCATCTCAGGGAGCTCAGGTGCTGCAGCTCCGTGGAAAACTGGGAACTTCAGCAAACTGGAGAGGGCACGGGGTGAAGCTTTTAGGAATCTAAGGTGTATTTCTTAAGAAAATACTAAACCTTTTCCTCCCTTTGGGTTTCATGAGCAGTGAAAGAATTTGTAGGTAACCAAATTATAAATTATTTTGAGACTTTTTTTTAGGCTTTTGTGTCAATCCTGACAAAATGCTGAATGTGAGACTGGAGCCTCTTGTGTTACAAAAAGGAGATCTCGTTTTTGGAATGGCCAAGTGCTCGTGTGTAAATGTTTTTTGAGACTGAGACCTGTGTTTATTCTTAGGGCAGAAACTTTAAGTGATCCCTTGTGGATTAAAAAAAAGAACAATTCTTATTGTAATTGGAATGAAAACCCCCATTCTTACGCAATTTGGGATTGGAAGTTGCCGCAGTGAAAAGGGGGAAGTTTTGTTATTTTGAGTTCCTGGGCAGGAAGCGGGGGGAGATGCACAGGGGTGAGGTGAGCAGCTCAGACACAGACCAGGGGACATCAGACCCTCCTTGAGGGGACATTGTCACTCACATTGTGACATGTGCAGTCTGATAAGCAGTGAGTGGATGTCTCACCGTGCTGCATGTTCAGGAATTTCCATGATGGTGATGGTCAGATTTGGTTGAACATGATATAAACCCACTTTGTATTTGTGGGATTTTTCCTCTCTGCTTTAAATTTTCAAGTCCTCCTTGAAAATGTCCTGATCTTAAAAAGTCGTGTGGTGCAGAAAGAAGTCAATTACTGAGTCCCAAATAGGGAGAATTGTGGATGAAGGCGAAGCAAATGAGTCAGATATAAATAATCCCATTATGTCTTGGCTGCAGCCACACCTAGAAACCTTGAGCAAACATTTCTGTGTAGTTATTCCTGTGTTTGATACACTTTGCTTGTTAAGTCCTGTTTTAAAATTGCAGAATGTAAAAATGGTGTAGGGCCAGTTGCCGTTTGTGCTAAGGACTTGGCAACATTTTTTTAGTCATTTTGACCAGAAGCACAGAGACCTGAGTTAATTTGCTCTCGTATTTCCCCAAAATCAGAAAAATCTATAACCCTGGAGCTGGTGTTGCCTTGGAAGGCTTTCAAGGCAGTTCTTTTTGCAGTAGGCCTTCAAAAAAAAGTCTGGCAAGAAGAGCAAACAGGAAGATGTAATTAGCCTTTGCCTTTTGTGTATCAGATTCTTGTTCATTGGACAGAGCTTTGGTAAAACACTTTTAGAAGTAGCTGGTTGTAGCATGGAAGCTCTAAGGAAAAGGATTTGGATCCAGCAAAGTCATACCTGATGTTCCTGTGATTCCTGTCCTGTGTCTTAGGGAGTAATTACTCACCTCGTGGTGTGGGTCTCCTCTCTTTCATGGTGGATAAGCTGATTTTTAATAAATCTGAACAAAGCCATTTTTCCAGGTGTGACTTTAAGAAAAAAAGACAATTTGGACCTTTCTCCTCCCTGCCTCCTCTGATTCCAGTTCTTCTGTTGTAGCTCCTGTACAGGGGGGCCTAAAATCTCCCCTGATACCTGTGGCTGTTGCTGATTCTCCGGGGTTAGTACCAGAGGTCGAGGTTTGGGTTTTGGTTCTTGTCCAAACTCGTTCTGTTTGCTTTGCACTGCTCTCCTGTGCTGCCTGCTCTCCTTTGGCCTTTGTCCTGGGAAATGGGATCCTCTGGCTCAAGAGAGTTGCAGAGATTTGTCCTACACGCACGTCCCTGCAGTGATCCCTTATCTGCAGTGATCCCGTCCCTGCCCCGATCCCGTCCCTGCCCCGATCCCGTCCCTGCCCCGATCCCGTCCCTGCCCCGATCCCGTCCCTGCCCCGATCCCGTCCCTGCCCCGATCCCATCCCTGCCCTGATCCCATTCCTGGAGGGATCCTTCCCAGCTGTAGGTGTGCAGTGGGACAGCTGATGGTGTTCAACCATTCACTTCCCTGTGGGGTGTGAAGGTGATTCCTGGTGTTGAACCCAATGGGAAAAGACAAGTGGAAATCAAGGTTCGTGCTCTGGCAGCTCTCAGGGATGCATTTATGGAGGCTCACGCTTATTGACATTGAGTCTGTGGCAAAGGTGATGTTTTCTCTTTCTCACCTTCCAGATATTTAATTGGATTCAGCAAAGCACAAGGGAGAGAGACACCAAATAAGGGGATGATGGTCATAAAAGTTCTCCAGGATGCCAGAACTTGGCCTCTTCTCCTAGAAAAGTAATTACTTGTTATGTTCTCTTGTTTAAAATGATGGAAGACCTTCCTGGGAACGTTTAAAATGACAGACCAAGTGAAATGGTGTGAACACAGAGGTGTTGTGTGGCACTGCAGGCTCCTCTTCCAGCAGAGACACAATGATTTGGCCAGAAGGATAAAAGGAGAGAGTTGGCTGGAGAACTGGGGAAGGAGAAAATAATCTTCTCTGAGAGCTGAGTTTGGCTTCAGGTTATGGAGGATGTGACCCTGGTGCAGCCGGGAGCGTGAGCGTGGCTTTCTGGTGCTCCCACCCTGCAGAGTGACAACCTTGGGGCTGCTGGGTTTGGATGCAGGACCTCACAGGCACAAAGAAATTCACAGTATTGCAGTGGAATCCTTGACACCGTGAGAGGAGTCAGTAAAATAGTCCAAGAAAGAGAGAAGGAGAGGAACTAGCGAAGTAGAGAGACCTGGGAAATGTCAGAGCTGGTTTTTCTATAATTCTGCTGTCAGGAAGAGCTATTTCAGAATAGTTTTCTGTGGGTGAAGTGTGACAAGAAGTCCCCAGGAGGTACTGTTACACTGGGGTAAGCTTGCAGTCATTGGATTGTTTCCACCATTCAGAGGGATCGTTGGAAGCTGTTTCATGGATTCCTAGTTGAAAGGTGCATTTCTGCTCCTTCAGCACATTCTGCCCCAAGCAGTTGCAGACAGATCTGTGTCTTAACTCACTAAACCAGTTAATGGTGGAGCTCTGAGCACGTTGTCTGCTGTCTCCTGTGACACTGTGTCGGGCATGCCAACGAAAAGGACTGTGCTGGCTGTTCCAGGGAGTTCCCTCGCCGAGGGGAAAAGCTGACTTGGGTTTCCTGTGCTGTCCTTTGCCTCTGATTGCGCAGGGTGCGAATTCAAAGCCGCCCCGTGTTATCTGTGGATGGAAGCACATCTGAAGAGGAAGAAGGCAGCAAGGCCGGGCAATGTGCCAATTGCTCCGAGCCTTTGTTAGAGACTAAAGGAAACCTGTGTCCTTTTAGGCACTGGTGCACCCCCAGGGCCTTCCTTGGCCTCTCTGAGAGGGAGGTGAAGGCAGCCGCTTGGAAGTGATCACACATTTGTGCACATCAGTGTCCATTAGCTCCCCATTTGTGTGGGAATTCGAGGATCTTGTGCTGAATTCTTAGGATTTTCCACCCGTGGGTCTGTCAGGAGAGCGCTGACCCCATCCCTCGAAACCCCAGACCACAGGGAAGGATTTTCTGCACAAGAACCCCCACGGAACTGATCCCTTATGGAACGTCTGGGGCCTGTGTGTGGCTTCCCCCTGCTCTCAGGGTAGGGTTTGTCTCCAGTGGTCAGGCTGCCTTAGCTCTGGGCAAGGTGCCTCTGGGATGCACTGGTCTCTCCATGGGATAAATTCCTCGTTCTCAGCTTGCTGCATGCAGAAATAAAAAGGAGAGACAAGCTCAAGTATCAAAATAAACGTCAATTTTAAACGAGTGCAACCGAGCAAATTAAAAATGGGCAAGTTTTCGTGTTTGGATCTTTACCATTCCTTTCCCTCTGTGTGAAAAGAAGATTTTGGAGTGATTTATGGCTGTCATGCCAGGCTTCTCAGCACTGCTGGGTACAGCACTGTCTGTCAGTTGAGCGCTTGATTTTGACAGGCTGCACTTCTGGGCCAGGGCTTTTTTCTGTTCCTCCTTTTAGAGCTTTTAACATGAAATATTCAACCCTGCCTGTGCATAGCCCAACTGGTTCAGGTATCACACTCCAGAGAACTGTGACCGCGGTGTCAGGTCTTGACCCCATCCTGCATTTGTGGCTTCTGTGTGGTTGTGTATTTTCGTGGAGTTGGGGGCCACCTGCATGAGACCTGGCGGTCCCAGGAGGAATTCTGTTGTGTTCTTCCTCCAGCAGAATTAGGGCTAGAGGAAACAGCTCTCCAGAGTTTCCTGGGTAAATCTGAGGTGCTGCAGCCTGCAGGTGTTTCTGTGGATGCTCAGGCTGGCTGTCACTGCAGGTCAGCGCTGTGTTCAGCAGGAACATCTCAGCTGGGATTCTCCAAGGAATTCATTTTGTTTCTGTGCTTTTTGTACAGTTCTGTGTTGTGCTTTTAGGATCCCAGTGCTAAGAAAGAAATAATCCTGTTGTGTGAGAGATGTTGGAGAAAAGTGGCTTTTTTTATTTCCCAAACATCATCGTTTCTCTTGAGAGACTGTTCCGTGGTGTGGCATGAATTTTACTTCTATGAAACACATGGAGTCAGCAGAGAAGTCTTGGAGAACAAATTGGAGGGCAGCGATCCAACCCGGAGCCGTGTCCGCAGTCCTTCTCTTTCAGAGGTTTTTGCTTAATTGCAGATTTTCTATTTGGACGTTAATCCTTTCGTTTCTCTTTCTTGGCAGAATATCTCGTCTTAAATTATTACTGTCAACACGTCCTTAGCCCTTCCTGCCCCTCCACCCCCTAATTGTGAGTGCTGTCTGTGATGCTTTGCTTTGCTGTAAAAGGCCACAGTGTTTGTAGCTGAAAGCAAAGCCTGCTGTGAATATCATATTTTATCCAAAAGACACAAGCAGCTCCCCATTAATATTATTACATTGACACCCTGGTTTTATAAACAGTGGAATGTTCTGTGGGGTGGTTGTTATCCAGTGATTATGGCTCCATTAGGCACGGGAACAGATGGTTCCTGTCCAAGTACTTTTTATGTTGTCATTTCTAGCAGGAATAAAAGGGAATGTTGAATTTTCATCTCTTCAGTGGTGAGGCTGGAAAGGTCACATAGGCTGTGGTGGAGGAACTCGTATTGAAGTGAAGTTGGGAGACCAAGTAGGAAGTGAATTAATCTCTGGAATCATGGAATGGTTTGGGTTGGAAGGGACCTTAAAGCTCATCTCGTTCCACCCCGCTGCCATGGACAGGGGCACCTTCCACTCTCCCTGCTTGCTCCAAGCCCCATCCAGCCTGGCCTTGGACACTTCCAGGGATGGGGAATGATGTGGAATGGACTGGAGCTAGACAGAGAGCACGGATGCTGGAATGGGTTGTAGGTGAGTGGAGCAAGGCTGCAGTTAGGATGATCCTTAGATGGGCAAACCACGGTGTTCTGGAGGATTTCCAGGTTTAGAAGAGGTGGGGCTCCTGCTGTGATGGACAGGGAAGTCCCTGCCTTCCTTACCAGCCTAAACAGAGGTGGAATTAGGCCACAGATGTCCAGTAACAGGCAGCAGCTTTGCCCAGTGCCCCTGTGTCCATCCTTGGCCTCCATCCTGCCTTTCTCATCGGGGGTGATGTGGAGCTGAAGACCTCAGGGTCCCCTGACGATGACTGACGAGACAAATCGAATTTCCCACCCTCTGCAGTTCTTACCTTGCTTTTTCAGGTCATGCGTTCATTAAGTTCTGTCTCATTTTTTGGTAGGTTTGGGGTTTTTCTTGGACATTTTAGAGTCGTGTGTTGAATTCCACGCCTAGAGAGAATTTAGCTGGCAGGATTTTTTCCTGTTGTGAGAACCAGAGAGTTCAAAGTTGGGCTTCTGTTTTTGACGAGTTAAGTTGGAGGATTTACGTGTCTTTTTGCACAGTAATAAACCCAAGGTAATTCTGTAGAATTAAGTGCTAATGGGAAATAAGGCAATCAAGTTTAGTTTGTTATTGAAAGTAATTCTGCTTCCACCTTGGAGGGACATTGGCTATTGCTGAGAGAAACTGCACAGTCACCTTTGCTTGAAATTTAATGCAGAATGGAAAACTAAAATATGATCTCACCCTCATTAAAATTAAGTAATTGATGTCATAATTCAATTACAAGATTTTTTAGGAGCTTTCGACAAATCTTTTCAGGTTGTTATTAAAACCCGGCCAACCAGTGATCCTTAAATTGGAGGAAATGGGGCTGGTTCTCTGTTAGGTAACAGAGAGGTGAGGGAGCATCTCAGGAAAATCCCCAAGTGGCAAACTCAGCCCTGAACTCCCCAAGGCAGAGCCACCAGTGTCCTTCTCCTCTCTGGAGATTCCAGCTCGGCATCGCAGACTGCAGGAAATCTTTCATCTCTTGCTCTGGGCTACGCAGAGCTGGAGTGGCAAAGGAGACTCGGGCTTTTGTGCTGGCTTCATCATTTTCAGAATATGAATATTTAATTGAGGCTTCTTAAGGCTTTTAGCAGATTTGTCAGGCTGCTTCCTGTGGTAGTGTACGTGAGGACAACTGGAGAGAGCGTTTGGATGCGCTTACGGGGTGGGAGTAGGGTTTATTTGTTTCGATTTATTACTGAAATATCTTTTAAGAAGCTCATTTTGTTCTGTGAGTAACTTGCCCATAATCTTAACCAGAAAATAGAACCAGTGCCAAGCAGTGTTTTGGTGACAATGTCCAGCTTTCAGTTGGTTGGGACTGAAATCTCTTTATTCATACTGCTGTTATGGGGTTAGAAGTTTATATAAATATTTCATCATTTTGGACCCGTTTTTACAGTAAGTTTGATCTTGGAGAGATTGCACCTTGTTAGTGCAAATATGCCATGGAATTTTTGCCTGTTTCTAGACATAAATAGTTCCTTCTTTTCCAAATTCAAGGCTTTCTGGTCGAGTGAACAGCGCAGGACACGAGGGAAGGTCTGGTTGCCTTTCAGCACATGAGAGCCCCTTTTCTTTGTGTTCTTTTAGTTTTTGTCAAGTTGCTGACTGTGTGCTCTTAAATAATCCTGCTGATTTCTCCATACTTCCTTCCCTCTACAAGCAAGACATTTGAGAAACCAGTTTATTTAAATTGGAAGAGGAGATATTGCACACTGAGAGAGGCAATGGGAGGAAAATTCTCTGTCAGAAATAGTTGTGGATTTGGAGATGGCTGGTGAATAAGATCTTTTTTACTTTTAGGCCTGTTTATTTTGGTTCAAGGTCCACTGGTGTCAGTGTGGAAGGGACATATGTCCTCCCAGTTTTGTGAAAATACATTTTGACAGCGGTGGTGTACTGACAGAAGGCAAGAAAATTCCACGTGTGAGGATGTTGGTGATTGGAACAACAGAAATATCGGAGTGATAACGCAATATCCTGTGTAACAAGGGCCATAAATTGACTGTTCCTTCTCTCCATGGTAAAAGGATGGTTTTTTCTACTTAAAAAGGCCACTTTGCACCAAAAACTGAACGTCATGCTTTTTGAAGAACTATTAATGTGCTTTATTAACGAGGAGGAATGGGTGTGCTGGGAGAAAAGTGTGTTCTGCCCTGAAGCAGCCGAGTTCAGTGACTTTGGGGCGGGTTTGCCAAGCGCAGCTTTGGGTTGTTGGGCTGAGCTTGGAGGGTTCTCCTCTTTGCTGCCGAGTTTGGCTCCATTATTTTGATCCTCCACGCAGCTTAAGGGCTTTCACACGAGAAGGATCTTGCCACATCCTGCTCCTCAGCAGGAACAAAGCGCTGCTGGAGCAGACGTTGACTCTGCCCAAAGAGCCCTGAACAGAAGTCGCTCCTCGCGTGATCCTTCTTGTAAAGAGCATTGCAGCTGACAGGATAATGGGGTTTCTTAGGCCTGCTGGTGACGTGCCAACAGGGTTTCCTTAGCAGTGCCATTCTTTAAGGAGCCGTGGATGCTGATGTAAACACAACTGAAAGCTTCACACAGCCCGGACTGGGCGCAGGGCGTGGAATCTGCTGCTCACGCCGTGCTGTGCAGGACATTTTTCTTCTGCTCTGTCTATTTAAATCTGGTTTCCCAGGCTCGTAGCTGACTTGAATGGGCTGTGCTGTTAAAGCTGGCCTGGTGTCTGCATGGAGGAGCTGTGCTGCTCCACGGGGCAGCCTCCCATCCCCAGGGACACAGAATCGTATTTGGGAGCGGGGTGTGCAGAGCAGCTTCAAGGGTATCGAACAAGGTGTTTTGGTTCCCATTAGTCAGGCTTGAAGGGAATGAGCAGGAAACCCAAGCCCAGCTCTGTGCTGCTGCCTCCGTCGGGAACGCGTTGGGAATTTGGTGGGAGTCTCCGCCAGTCAAATTACAGGTGTCGCACACTAATTGGAGGCTGGTAAAAGTTTAATAATTGTATTGCTTTGCCTTTAAGTAGTGGGATCCTGCTCTGGTGACTAATCCTGTTTAATAGTGACTGTCCTCGAGTGAGCACTTGGGAGTGCAGTGACTGGGGAGTCTGTTTCAGATTTCAGGGCTCTGCGAGAAACAACGTATTTTGCTCTCTTGAGCAGCCTCCACCTTCTCTGCTGCTTCTTCTATGGAAAGGGAGTGACATCCTTATAAATACACACTTGGTGCTGGCTCTTTAGGAAAACCAGGGCAGGAGGAGTGTGGGAAATCACCTCTTGGTTTTTGAAAGATTAATTCTTGCGATTGGTTTTTCGCTGCGCTTGGTCGGTTCTACTTTTTAGTTGGGTTTTGTTTGAGGAGTGAGTGCCATTGCCTCCATCAAGTTCTCTTTCTTTGTTTCATCATGCATAATCATCGACCTCATCGCTCTGTGACTTGGAATAGCATTATCCCATCTGGAAATACATAATTACTGTGCAGGGTGAGGTGCCAACTGGGTTAGTTTCTGTGCCGTGTTTAAGGGCAGGTCAGAGTTGCTGAACACTTGGTGTGAGCAGCTGTGTTTGATCACTCGATAGGGCAATAATTGCTCTTAACTTCTTTCTTCTCCCCTTCTTGCAGTCTTACTCAAGAATCTAGGATTAGGAAAAGTAACCTCAGGTCCAGCTGGACTGAAGGGGGCTGTGTGTCCAAATTGCCTTTTGGTACGGCTGGATGAGGTGTTGCTGAGGAGTCAGGATGGGAGGAGAGTTACCAGCAAGGAATCCCTGTGGCACTTGGCTTATGTTAAAATTGAAATCAGAAGAATTATTAAATACTGACACCTGAGAACCAAGAAAAGGTGGGTGACAGGAATCCGCCACAGGATTAAAACCCACAGTAACTTCTATTTTAATCTCTTTGTTTTTATTTCTGGGCTAAAACCAGGCTTGATTTGGAAAATCATCTGTCCACACTTGTCTATCCCATGTAGAAAGTGCAGACTGCCAGAACAGGCAGAGTTTGTGTGTAATCTCCTGTCGTTGGGCTGGACAGGCAACTCCTGTTATCAGCACTCAGAGCTCAGATAATTCAGTGTGTACCTGGAGGGAGACAATGCTCTACCTGCCTGAATCACAGGGCTGTCACAGTTTAGTCATTTCCTGGGAAACTTTGCTTTTCAGTCTGGTGGCAGAGTGCGAGGTCTGCACTTGTGCCGGGGATGGAATACCTGGGAATTTCTGTGAGCAGGAGATTAGTCAGCAAAAAGAATTATTCAGGGCAGAATCACTTCAGCTGGGTCATTTAATGCTCTGGGAGTTGTCTTGCTTTACTCAGCTCAGCTGGTTCTTGGGTACGTGTGTGTGACAGCGTCTGTGTCCCCTCCTGTAGATCGTTCTGGTGCAGGGCTGGTGTTAAAACTCTGCAGTGCTCCTGCCTCTCAACTCACAAGGTTCTCACTGACTGCGTATTAAAAATAGATAAAAACATTTCTCCTGAACAGATTTTGTAAAATCCTGTTTGTGACAAAGCCTTGGGTTTGTTGCATTCAGGAGGGAAAATGCGTTTTCCCCCAATGACAAGTTGTAGCTATTTAAAGGATTTTTACTTTTTATCCCTAGCATGGGGTTACATGCAAGATTTATTATTTGTGTGTGGCATTCAACTGTTTATGTGCATGTGCTGCACATAAATTACATGGGTAACGTAAAATTTATATGGCTGCACTTCGCAATAGAATATCTCATATAAAGTTGACTTTGGTGATTGGATTTTGCAGGTGTTTGTTGGAGGCAGTTGAGCAGAGCCCGTGTTTTGTGTTTTTGAAACCCAATTTCCTGATGGAGTCGAAGGTTTTAAGAGTTTATCTTCAAGAGTCTTTGGAGCCTTCTTTAAAACATTTTACCTTTTGGAAAGGTAGATGTTAGCTGTACGTTGGCAGCATGATTTGTGTGGCTGATCACAGAATTGCAAATCCTTGAGGTTGGAAAAACCCTCCAAGGTCATCAAATCCAGCCTGTGACTGATCCCCACCTGTGGCATCAGCCCAGAGCACTGAGTGCCACTGAGTCCAGTCATTTTTGGACACCTCCAGGGATGGGGACTCCACCAGCTCCCTGGGCAGCCCCTTCCAATGTCTAACTGCCCTTTTCATGAAGAAATTCCTCCTGATGCACAAGGGCATTTTGCATCCCACTGTCCCAGCTGAGGATCTGAAAGGCAAAGCCTTTCTGGCTCTTTAGTTCTTACCTAGAGGTGAAGAAGAGGTCGTTTGACCACTATTCCCGAGGAAGCCCTTTAAATAAACTTTAAATAGAGGTACCAGGACCAGTGATGCTGTGGGAGCCACACACAGTCAGGGTGAGCACGTTCTCGTGTCTGCTGTGAGAGGAGAATCAACCAGAGCACAGTTACACCCACGAGAGGCTCTTTATTCCCAGTCCTAGCTCCCAAAGCCTCTGAGAACTCATTTTGCTGACCCTGGATAATGCTATTTTCAGCAGAAATGCCCATGACAAATTCCCAGATGTGTCTTTGTGGCGGGGGGGAGGGAGGGTCTGCGGCTGAGGTCGAGCTGGTGACACCTCCTTGTCACTGCTGCCCCCAGCCCAGGTGTACAGGGGGAACTGAACCCTGTCCTTAGCTCACCCACTTGGTGATGCATCACATATGGCCTCGAAGATTACAGCTGGAAATACACGGCCCAGACGGGTGAATCGAGGACACTGGATCTGCTGCGACTCGGAAATGCTGCTGGAAGATAAAGAAGATTCCTCGGTGTAGTTTCAGGAGTTGGATTTACTGCTTGAAGTTAAAACAACAAAAAAACCCCTTAAGGTTTATGGCACCCAGTGAGTGACCTGGGGCGAAAAGCACCTCATGACCTGGAATGACCCAGACCTTGAACACAGGGCAGCCGTGCCACAGGAACCTCATCTTGAATGGAATTCTTTAGAAATAATAAATGTCGAGATTAAAATAGTTTTAACTTGGTGAAACAACACTCCTAAGCCTTTAGAAAAGGGTTTTGGAGCTGAAGAACAGAGCCCCCACAGTGCTGCAGCCAAGGAGGCTTGTTCTGCGTGTGTAAATTAATCTGGAGCTGATCTGTCTGTGAAACTCCTAACACCGAAGCTGTAGCAGTTTAATGCTTGTGCCCAACAAACACAGCTTTGTGAGCCTGGCTGGGTTTTCAGTGCCCTATTCATGCTCCCACTGGGAATACAATGGTGCTGTTAAAGGGAAACTACGGAGTCCAAACCTGTGCTGGTTGTTTGGTGACAAGTACAGCGAGTAAGGTGTTATTTCTTTCAAGAAATCGGACTTTTTCTGGAAGACTGTTAGTTCACAGGCCTTGCTATTATCTCCAAGAAGGAAACCTGATATACAGCTTCACCCAAAGGAAGGAGGAGGGAATCTTTGAAGCTGCATCATCATTTGGCCTCAAACGGAATGAGGCAATTGTCTAAACTTGTTTCAAATGTAGTTTTCGTGCTGCAGTTGTAGCTAAGAGTGGTAGGAGGAGTTGAAGGCCATTGCACAGGTACAGCCTATTTGAGCACACAGCCTTAGAAAAAAAGGTTTAAATGTCGTGGTTTGGGTTGCTGAAGCCTTGGAGTGAGTACGTCCCAGTTTTAATCCTTGGTAAAATCATTGGGGAGAGTGTGAGATGTCTAGAAGTTGCCAGTTCTCCAGGAAAATCACAGCATCCCAGACTGGCTTGAGTTGGAAGGGAACTTAAAGCCCATCCAGTCCCACCCCTGCCATGGCAGGGACACCTTCCACTATTCCAGGTTCTTCCAAGCCCCATCCAACCTGGCCTTGGGCACTGCCAGGGATCCAAGAGCACCCACAGCTTCTCTGGGTACCTTGTGCCAGGCCCTTCCCACCCTCACAGGGAGGAATTTCTTCTTCAAGAAAGGTGGGAACCAGCTGTAAATACATAAATGAGTGATGACAGCGTTTGTGCCCGTTTTTTGCCCAGGCCACAAGTGCACTTAGTCCTCACTTTGGGATTCTCAAACGTGCTACCTGCCACTCCAGTCACACTTGAAAGGCCTTATCTGGAGGTGACGTGCAGCAAAAGAACGTTTTGGACTTTCAGCAGCACTTCTGGTCTTCACTGTCTCGATGTTGGCACTCCAGACTCGAGCCCTGCAGACCCAGACTCTGTGTTCTGCCCTTTCAGAGATGATAAAACCCTGTCCTGTGCCTGGACATCAGCAGAAAGGCCAAGCCATCAGGCCATTTATAGGGGCGAGACCTGAAATCCAGATGCAGCAGTGATAATAGAATAATTTCATTATTTTTGTAACAATCTTTTTATGGTGTTTGCTTTTCTCAGAGTAGCTGTCTGTGTTTTGTGTCTAATGGAAGTCCCAGAAGCACCACCAGGATTTCCTGGTAGCACAAACTGTTGGAAACATCAACAGATTTTTTTTTTTTTTTTT
>VZRV01009053.1:53649-115601 GCA_013398115.1 Falcunculus frontatus
GCATACAAACATTTTTTTAAACTGCTTTCCAATTGGAATCTTTTCCTTGCTGCAGCCCGGTGTTTGGAGGCTTTGTTGGGGAGATGCTGCGCCCTACGTGATCATTTTCCTTAATTTCTCCACTGTAGTAATTATGGTTTTGTTCGACGGTAAATGATTCAGTGTTCTCATTCCATGGGGGCAGGGGAGCAGGGATGTTGAAAGAGGAGCATTGTCTGAGCTAGCAGGATTAGCGGGTGTTACCACCTTGCACTGATTGAGCACCACTGGTTAGAACAGATCATCAACGCTAATTGCTGAAAAGCAGCCTGGCGTCACCGGCCGGGTGGGGAGTGAGGCTCCTGGGGCTCCGGGCTGCTCTGCTGCAGGATTTGATGCAGGATTTGATGCAGGATTTGAATCCAGCTGGTGTGACATCCAGGCTGATCCTTCCCCTGGTCTCTGGCGTTGCAAGCTCATCCTTTCTCCTGCGCTCCCAGCGATCGGAACATTCCGATTGGGTTTGTGTGATGAGGATCGGTTGTGTGTTTCCTCTCAAGAAATTAGGAGAATCAGGGGATGACTGTAGTGGTGGGAGGGCTGTGTTTACACCTGGTCTGCTCCTGGTTACCTGTGGAAGCTGAAGACGCCACGGCACCGGAGCTGTCGCTGCAGCAGAGGTGGCAGGAAGGAAGAAGAGCCTCTTCCTCCAGCACAGCAGCAGCTCAGCTCACTCTCATCTCTCCTCTAAAACCCCTAAAACGGCTTCCCTTTGAGCAGAACCCCATTTCCTGGGCAGGGCCTCAGCCTGGGGAGGCTCACTGCGGATGTGGATAAATACAGAGAGAACTGAGCAGACACTTGGTAGCTGGGAGGGAGCCGGGAGAGTCTCGACATTGTTCGTGTTTTAATTTCTTCCTTAGGAATGAACAAACACCATTTTATAGCCAAATTATCAGCTCTCGTTTGCTTTGCTGGTGTTTGTTTGTAGTGCCCTGTCTCCCATCTGCCTGGAGAGGGGTTGTGGTTCTCAGGGTGGGTTTTGAGCTCTCTGGGAGGATTTAACACCCAAAGTGTCCCAGAGTGTTTCATTTGTGGAAGGGGGGTTAATGATTGACCAAGTTTATGTCAGAGGAGTGAATGGTTCCAGAGTCTGCAGCCCTATTGTCCTGGTGCTCTTCCTGTGGCTGTAATTTATGATATTCCACGAGGAAGTCCACGTTCGTGTCCAGATCTCGCCATTTCCATTTCCTGTAGATCAGCAGAAAAGGAATAGGGTGAAAGAAAACTTTTCCCTTAGCGATTCTTTGTGTTTCTGTGTCAGTGGATCGGTACCAAATTTGGACTCTGCACGACCAGAAAAGAGGTTTTATTCAATAAATTCATTCCACCTGTGCCATGTGTCAAAGGGACAATTGTTCCCAAGGCTGCACGTGCTAATTTGGTTGTGAGGGTTGTGGTTGCAGTAGTCAAATCGTCACGTCCAAGAGGTGACTCTACACCTGCCACCCATGCCTGCACAGGAGGTTTTTCCCAAGAAGATAATCCCTGTGTCTTGCTGGAGCTTTATTTCAGGTGATTGTGGTTTGGTTCACACCTCTGTGGATGGTGCTCCGGAAAGAGCTCGGATTTATCTCTTTCCCCAAACCTTTCAGTCCCTGCTGCCCAGTTCCACTTCAGTAGGGCTGGTCTCAAAATTGAGGCTTTACATTTTCTAATCCTGTGCAGGTGTTTGAGACTGTCAACCTGTTTTGTCAAAATAATGGTTTATCTATTTTTTTTATGTTATAACAACGTAAAAATTCAGATGGAATTGGAAATTGAGCACTAGGAAGCTAGAGTGCTGCCAGGGAGACTCAGGAATCTATCACCTTTATTATATTTATTGCTTGAATTTTTCTTCTCGGAACTTCCCTGCTTTTGCCAAATAGCATTAGGCTTTTATTTTTTTATTGGCTTACGGTCAGATAATCCTTTTTACAACAATAATATCAACGATGCTCATCACATGGCAGTTGAGGTTGCAAGTAGTGTTGTGGCCTGAGTTACCTTCTTGTTTCTCAGTAGTATCTCACCTGGGCTTCAGATTTCCAAATGCAAGCCTAGGAACCATAGTGCTTGCATTCCAGCATGGATGGGTTTGTTTTCTTGGTGGGATATTGGTGTGGAACAGGTAATTAGAGAGAATTCTCTGCTTCCCAGCATGTGAAACAGAATGGGATGCTACTAGTAGTTAAAGTTCTGGTGTTTGTTCATAAAGTGCTCACGTTTTTTTTTGTGTATGTTGCATTCCTTAGTAATTCCAACAATTTTCTGTGGCAAATGTTTCATTATATGCAGCGTGCAACCACCAATGTGAAGAGTACAATTAAATCTCGTGGAGAAATTAATCACGGAATAACAAGCTCTGAACAAACCTGTGGGTTGGCTTAGAAAGAGAAATCCCTCCCCTTTCTGTGTACGTGTGTTTTCCTGCAGTGTCCATCCCCTGGCTCCGTGTGCCTCCCAAATGGACGGGTGTGTTCTGGCAGCCCAAAGGGTCACCTTGTCCTGGGGGCTGCCAGGTCCTGTGGCACTGGCCGGGCGAGGGAGGGCATTGTCACACTCTGCTCTGGCCTGGGGCAGCCTCACCTCCAGACCCACAACATCAAAAACATCTAAAAGCTGTTGGAGAGGGTCCAAAGGAGGGACACAGGGTGGAGATCCCACCACGACCTGTTCTTTCCATCTGGTGGCCTCTGGAGAAGATATCACCCAACATTACTGCCAGACACTGGTGAAAGACTTTGCTAGAACATGCAAATAAATCAGCAGCGCCTTGGCAGCCCAAAGGGGCACCATATTCTGGGGGCATCAGGTCCAACACTGCCAGACAGGTGAGGGAGGGAATTGTCCCACTCTTCTGCACTGGGGTGGCCTCACCTCCAGTCCTGGGGGCAGTTTGGGCACCACGATATGAAAAACATCTAAAGCTGTTGGAGAGGGTGCAAAGCAGGGACAAGGGGATGGGGAAGGGTCTGGAGGAGCAGCTGAGGGCACTGGGTCTGTTCAGATGGAGAAGAGACTGAAGGGAGACTCATTGGGGGCTGCAGCTTCATCCCGAGGGGCAGCTCCGATCTCTGCTCCCTGGGACAGGGACAGGACCCAGGGAACGGCCGGAGCTGGGCCAGGGCAGGGTGAGGTTGGAGATCAGGAAAGGTTCTTCCCCCAGAGGGTGCTGGGCACTGCCCAGGCTCCCCAGGGAATGGGCACGGCCCCGAGGCTGCCAGAGCTCCAGGAGCGTTTGGGCAGCGGTGCCAGGGATGCCCAGGGTGGGATTGTTGGGGTGTCTGGGCAGGGACAGGGTTGGACTGGATGGTCCTGGTGGGTCCTTTCCAACTCGGGATATTCCATGATTCTCTAAAAACTGCCTCTGAAAGTGGAGGCAGCGCTGGGCAGAGCTGCTGCAGTCACTCAGCACGTCGCCCTTGGGCACACGGGAGCTCGGTTCTCCGTGTCCCTGTCCCTGCACGTACCTGTCCGGTGAGCGAGGCGAGCGTCACCTGAGCTCTGCACTGCAATCACACACTAAAATTACTGCTTTGCTTGGCATTTCAGTGCTTCGTGGACATTCTGCTTTCCAGCTGCTGGATTTGTTTGGACTTGTTGGGCCCTGACTCAAAGGTAGTGTCAGAAGAGTGAGATAAAGCTCTGTGTGCAGATGCACACCCTGCCCTGAGCAGTGCGAGTCAGAGAATCGTGGAATGGTTTGGGTTGGAAGGGACCTTAAAGCTCATCCTGTTCCTCCTCCTGCCATGGGCAGGGTCACCTTCTACTATCCCAGGCTGCTCCAAGCCCTGTCCAGCCTGGCCTTGGACACTTCCCGGGATCCAGGGGCAGCCCCAGCTTCTCTGGGCACCCTGTGCCAGGGCCTCACCCCCCTCATAGGGAGGAGTTTCTTCCCAATATCTTATCTAAACCCCTGTCAATTTGAAGCCATTAAAGTTTTAAGTCCCGCTCCAGCTCTGAAAGTCCTGGTCTCCACGTTTCAAGTGCCACTGGCATTTGAGTGCCCAGCACTAAGGAGTGGAGTCCATTCCCTTTCCAGCCATTTCACAAATCACCTTTGGAACCAAACTGGGCACTTAGCTGGAATGTTTTAGCAGAAACACTGGTGGTGTTGGGAGGCTTTTAGAGCCTGAAGCCTGTAATCCCCTTTGGTGGTGTGGCCCCCAGGGCTGGCAGGAGGGGACTGGCAGGAGGGGACTGGCAGGAGGATCCTGTTCAGAGCAAACCCTGCGGCCGCTGCTGCTCCAGGGCTGAGGCTGGTCCCTCTCAGCTCAGGCTCACAGCAAATAAAACATCCTGTTTGTGATCCCTCACTTCTTGTCGTTGTAAAACTGTGGCTTGGTTTTAGCTTGATACCAAATAATTCTGTTTTCTTCGCTGCTGTGTGTTTGATGGCTCCCAGGCTCTAGGAGATGGGAGGTTGTAAGTGCCGGGCTGGCTACGAAGAGGTTTGAAATGCTGCAGGGTTGTTTGTTTTAATCCCTCCAAGGTTTCAGTCTTTCTTGTGGTTCTGATGTAATGTGAGAAATTAAAACAAAAGACAGCAGCCAGATGGTGCATCTCCAGGATCAGACAGATTAGTTTCTTAAAAGAGGGAAAAGTTTACAAATGCTTATTCTGATCTCTGGAGTAATCACTCTAATAATAATAATCACTCCAGAGGGGATTCTCCCCCTCTCCTCTGTTCTCATGGCAGCCCACCTGGAGTCCTCTGTCCAGTTCTGGGGCCCCCAGCATAAGAAGGATGTGGAACTGTTGGAGCAAGTCCAGAGGAGGCCACAAAGTTGAAAAAGGGACTGGAGCACCTCCCTTATGGAGCCAGGCTGGGAGAGCTGGGAATGTTCAGCACAGAGAAGAGAAAGTTGTGTGGAGACTTCACAGCACCTTCCAGGCTCTGGAAGGGCTGCAGGGAAGCTGGAGAAGGACAATTCATCAGGAACTGCAGTGACAGGACAGGGGGAATGGGTTCAAACTGAATGAGGGGAAGTTTAAGTTACATAGGTGGAAGAAATTCCTCCCCGTGAGGGTGGTGGGGCCCTGGCACCTGGACCATGGGCTGTGCTTGGTGGACAGGAGTCTGCACATTGACTGTCCATCCTTACCTCAGTTTTTGGAGATCCCCTAAGCAGCTGCTGGAGTGGACTCGCTTTGTTTGCTGGTTGATTAGTTGAAGATGAGGCTCTGAATTTGCACTTCCCCTTCGCCCTGTTGGTTGGGAATTTTCCCACTTTGTTCGCCCGAGTTGTTTTGTGGTTACAGAATATTTTCATGCACTCCCAGTTTCCCTTTTTAGGTTTTCACTGCTTTGATATTCCATTTAGATAGCTGCTGTGATCCAAGTTATTGCATTTAAATAGTGGATAGTGTAAGTCTCTGATCCCAAGGGAAACTGCAGAAGTTCTGTAAAATGGAGCTTTGAAATCCTAATGTACTTGGATTTATTGAATTTCAGGTTTTCCTCTGCTGTGTTCAGGTGAAACCTTCGTGGCGCTGAAAAAAAAGCAAGCAGACCTCAAACTGAAAAATTGCAGTGTGATTAAATGAGGTTTTTTTGCTTGTTTTTAGGGGACATCACACAGAAGGGGTATGAGAAGAAGAGAGCAAAGCTGCTGGCTCCGTATGTTCCGCAGACCCAAGGTAGGTCCTTGTTTGGGCTGGAATCAGGATTCTGTAGAGCTGGGACATTAAAGGGATCTGTGAAATGGAGCACTGAAATGGTTCTCAAGGACCATTCTGGAAACATTCTCAGAAATGTCTGAACTGCAGCATTGCTCTCTGCTGTGTCCTTCAGCCATCTCAATGCCTTGTTGGAGAAACATGAGGATTTTCATAATTTGTTGCTTTATTTTACCGGAGTATCTGAAATCACGTCCTTTGGGTACAATTGTTTCCTTTGGTTCAGAGATCCGGAGCAGCTCAGCTGGTTGTGTGTGGGATAATTATATATAATTGTAATCTGAAGGACATGGCTCAGTGTGTGTCTAATCATTGTTGTGGGGCTTACCCAGAATAATTGTTACTGATCTGCTGAGATGTTCAGCCATCACAAACTGATGTGTCTGGTTCTGACTTTGGGCAGTGACTGGATGGGATGAGGAGTCCTGAATGGAGCTACTGGAATTTACTGAGCCTGGTCTGCTGCCAAAAAAAAAAAAAATTGATAAAGAGTAAAAGCTCAAAGTGCATTTATTGCCCATCAACACCACGGGACTGGGGGGAAATGACAGCAGCTCCCTTCAGGCACTTGATGGGGGAACATAAAGTTGTCATGTGGCAACTTCCAGACTCTTCCACCCCAAACCACTGCTCGGTTCCTGCTCTCCAGCTGGTTCTCAGGTTGGATTTGGTTGTTTATTTATCTCAAGGTGGGGCTCGTTCCCTTGTTTGAGATTGGGTTTTACACCCAAAAGATCAGTGTGTTCTGTCTGAGCCACGTGCTGAAGGCAGCAAGGCGAGCAAAAATTGTAATTTAGCCTTCAGAATGGAGATTTTGTTACAAACAGCTCTCCAAGTGCTGAGGACTCCCTGGAGCAGGATGTGATGGGAATCTCAGCGACTCGGTTGCTGCCTATTTATCAAATCTATTTCTGTTACTTAAAGAAACCAAAAACGAATATACACATGACTAATCCCTCTTGATAAGTAGGTATTTGTTGAGCAGGTTTTACAGTCCTCAGGCTAACATTTGTGCCAGTGGAGATCTCGAGCCTGAGGAGGAAATGGGGAATCCTTGGGTGGTTCAGGAGCTCTTGGCAGCCCTGCTTTTGTCCCGAGCTGGAGGCTGGAGATGATACAATCCTGGCCCCAACCCTGGCACCGTGCACACATTTGATCTGTCTCAGAAAATGTTTAATTAGGAGGGGAAAAAAGTGTTTAGTGAGGCTGGGCTCTGCTGTGTTAATTGTGGGGCTTTGAGAGCTGCCAGTGGAGCCAAAGTCCAGGCAGAGGCCGGGGATGATGGAGGTCACCAATTAACCCAGAGGTTTGATTGCCCTTCCGGCCCAGCTCTCCAGCTTTTTATACATCTCACACCCAGCTGCCCCAGTGTCTGGGAATCTCCTGTTGTGAAAACCCTGTGGAAGTCATGCGTGAGGGATTGGGAATCGGGTCACCTTGGTAATGAGAAGAAAATTAATTTAGTCCGCAACAACAGCAGCAACAACAACAACAACAAAATACTTAGTGCTGGCATTTCTTAGTGCCATTTCCCCGATGCTGGCTGATGGAGTGGCTCCGTTTCGTGGATGTGGAATGAGAGGAAGGGAGGGAAGGTGACGTGTCAGGGCACGTCGGCAGGATAATTCAGGAGGTTCTTACTGCTCAATCTGTGCTCCATTCACATGGCTTCTGGGAGCTCGCCTCGTTATTCTGGAGTTGAGGCAGCGCTGTTAATTACCTAAAGATGCATTTTTTCCTGGTGCAATACCCATTAAGGTCCATCTAGCTGCTAACTCCTGAAAAGTCTCTGCAATCTGCAGATCCCCAAACCTGAAGTCCCTAATTCCAGGGAGTTCTCCAGGGTGGGAGGCAGCAACAAGCACAGCACATGAAGCCCATGGAGCCGTGCCTGGAGCTGGGCCAGGTGTCCCTGAGCTCTGGGAGTGTGTTCAGGCTGCTCTGGAAACCCTGGAGACTCAAGTTGGTTATTTCCATGTTTTTATGGGTATGTAGCTTGGGAAAAAAAAGCATCTTCAAGGAATAGCCATTCCAGCCCCAGCATTGCTGTTCCATTCCGTATGCAGACAGCAGAGTGACAGGTTTAGAGCTGCTTCCTTGTGCACGTGGCCCTTGCTCTCCTCATTATTCATGCAAACATTTATCCTTGTTGATCTTCTGATGGTTCAGTCTCTGAATCTCTAAATCGTTGGCCCTCCACCAAAACGCAGGAATCACAAAGCAGTCAATTCTCATTAGAAACTAAAGACAGTCAACAAATCCATGGCATCCTTCAAAGCCAATCTGAAATAATTCATTTTCCATCTCTCTGTCATATTTGTCATGTTTCTGCCAGCAGAAAGTGCAGCTGTAGCAGGATTATTCCGAAGGGAGCGCTAAATAAATCACCTGTCACCTGCCAGGCTTGGCTCACTTGTGTTGCTTTGTTGTGTAACCATCAGTGATTTACACTCTTCCCTCCTCTGTGTCTGAACGCTTTGTGAGGCCACTGGAACGTGTTATTATGTCAGAGCAAAATATTGAAACAAAGAGCTTGTTCTCGGCGTGTCGTGTCACTTCGAGCCACCTCTGATCCCTTCCTAACTGGAATGTGATGTTTGCCCTGTGATGCCCCGCAGAGAGATGAGAATCTTTTACAAGACTTACGAAAGAGAACCGAATATGAATTTAATAATTCATTTTAAATAGTGTTAAATCTGCTGCTGACATCTAGTGGGTGCCTGGATTTGTAAATACTCGAGCGATCAGGGAACACGAAGCTTTTCTGTTCGCTCTGTGAAGTCGTGTTGTCTTTGGATCAAAATAAAACTCTGCTGGGTTTGATGAAGGCAAATAAATGCTACGAAGATGTTAAACTGGTTATCAGTGGAATGTGTTCCAGAGTGACAGGAAGGGGGACAAACTGATGCTTTTGGATGTGGGTGAACTGAGATTTTGAGTTTATAATCTTGCTCTGGAGCCCAGCTCCTGCACCTGAACCACAGAGATCTCTTTTTCTTTTCCATTCAGCTTTTTGTGCCACTCCCACATTTGCACAGGGGATGAGGGTGTTTTGATAAGCGAATACAGAACTCTGATCTATGTTACTATATCTAAAAAATACCAGTGGAAAGGGTATTGTTTGTCCCAGCGGAATAATTGTTTGTCCCCCTAATGGGGTTTGAGGATTTCTGGCTAGCAGGAGATCTCCTCTTTAACTAGAAATAAAGGTTCTCAGTTTTTGGCGTGGTAGTTTAAAGAATTATTAACAATCCACAATTAAGTGGGTTGTTAGTTTGCTCTGACATTCAGTAATATTCCAGTCATATTCTGCTCCTTGGGATTTTAGAAGGGACAGGAGGTGGATGAAGGAAGATGAGGAATTAAAAATGCCTTTCTATGAGAGAGATACTGGGGGTCTGGACTGTGTCCAGAGATGGGAACAGAGCTGGGGAAGGGGCTCAGCCTGGAGAAAAGGAGGCTCAGGAGGGACCTTTTCACCCCACAACTCCCTGGCAGTGGGATGGAGCCGGCTGGGGGTCAGGGGGTTTGGGTTGGACATCAGCAGGAATTTCTCCATGGAAAGGGTGCTCAGGCCTTGGCAGGGGCTGCCCAGGGAGGTTTGGAGGTGTCCAAGGAAGGATGGAGGTGGCACTCAGAGCTCTGGGCTGGGGACAAGGTGGGGATGGGGCACAGCTTGGACTCGATGATCCTGCAGAGCTTTTCCATCCACAAGGATTCTGCAATCCTGTGGAGATTCCTGCAGCTATTTGAGGGTGATTTGCTGTTACTGTGAGTCCCTGAATTCGAGGCACTCACCTGAAGTTGTTTACCTAAAACCACACACCTCAAAAGTGGTGTAACTGGAACTGAAGCCCAGGATTTGTGGTTTCCTCTCCATTTCTCCGATGCTTCGGTAGTTTGTGAGAATTCTGAGGCAGTGCACGCTCAGATGACACAGTTGCTCTTGTTTTTGCATGACTCCAGGTGACAACCTGGAGGAAATTACAGCTGGGTGACCTCTGGGTTTTAGTTTTCAAAGCTTCCCTCTGACACACAGATTCATTTCAGAATTGAACCTCCGGTAGCAACAGTTCCGAGTTGCTCTTGCTGAATTATGTAAAATGATGATGTTTTATCAGATTATCTATTTTGCTCCCCCTTTTAATGGGAAAAACAAACTTTTCCTGGATGATAAAGCCACGCATTTGGCGTGCTGAAAGCCAGAACCGGACAACTGGGAGTCTCCTTGGGTTTGTGATTAATGGGAGCAGCAAAGGCTCTTGCTGCTGGTTTATTATTGGTTTTCCAGTCAATAACAAGCGCTGGTCACTGGGACACTGAGTGACAAACCAGCTTCCTGCTATCCCTGCCGTGGGAAAAGGGAAAAGTGTGGTCCAAAAAAACCTCCTTTTGTTTCCTGCTCCCTGTTTTCCAGGGGTTGATCCAGCATTACAGAAGGAATCCAGACCTCAGATGCCCGTTCCATCTGCAACTCCAGCCTCAGCATCCTCATCCTCATCCAAATTCCACCGAGCTCGCTCAGGGGGAGCCAGAGATGAACGTTATCGATCTGGTAAGGGCAGGGACAGGAGTCCCCTGGATTCCTCTCCGTGGGGAGGAACGTGCTGTGTCCTCTCAAGGAATCAAAATTATTATCTGTCTGCTGATGGAAAGTCCTGCCTTGGTGGTTCTCTAATGAAACATCACACTGTGGGGTGCAGCTGCTGAATCAAAACCACGTAGAAGTAGGAAAAGCAAATGATGCCACCCTGATTTTCTGGCTTGATGCAAATTGTTTGGTGCAAATTGTTCACAGAATGGAAAAAAAAAAGCTTTTTTAACCGTGTCTGTAGGTGATCACGTTCAGTGAGGTGACAGGTGATACCAGTTCCTGGAGCTGGTGATTGCTGTGCTCTGGGAGCTTGGAGTGGGACAGCAGCTCCAAGGAGCAGCAGGAAGGGCTGCCCAGCACCTGCTGAGCTCCTGCTTCAGGAGAGGAGAAGGTGTTGGCACCTATTTTTTGTTCCCTGGTTTTGTTTTTTACTTTACAATAACAAGAATGAAGTTTTCTTCTCAACACAGGCAAATAAAGTTAATTAAATCTCCCTTCTCCAGTGACACTGCCATATCCCACCATTTCATGGAGCGTTAGGAGAGCCTGGTTTGGGTTTGGCAAAAGTATAATTAAAATACATTAATCTGAGAAATGAATGTAGACGAGCTCTCCCTGGTCATAGCTGGTTTTTCATAAGTTGATTTCTCCTCACCAGTGATGTGAGCTCTGGGGGTTGCAGAGGGATGGAAACCTCCCACCCCAGCCTGTTTCAGTTCCTAATCAGCCTGTATTTACAGCCACAGTTAAACTTCCAAGATTTACATGTAATCTGCATCCATTTGGGAACAGAAGGTTTTTCCTGAATCAGACAACTGTCACTTTATAGACCCGAGCTGCACCTGAGGCTACATTTAAATATGTGCATATTCAAATGGTGCACAGGCAGATTTTAGGATAATCTTTGGCTGAGGGGGAACAATCTGCCAGGGCTGAGGTTTCCATAAAAGTTGCCAGAGACACGAGGATAAAATGAGTTTAATCCAGAAGTTTCCAGAGTACCAAACCTGGCCCTGCATTCAGCTCGCTAACTTCAGGAGCCCCACTTAGTTTCCTTGTTTAAAAAAGAAAAAATAAAAGGTGATGCTGCTCCTGGGCTGGCAGAAAGTCACTGGGAAGGCGCTGGGGATGTCATGAGCATGGGGTCAGGGTTTGGCACGGGCAGGAGCCTGGTGCCCGCGCTCCCTCCTGCCGTGCCACCGCTGAAGGCAGCGTGTGCCCTTCCCTCTCACAGACATCCACACAGAAGCTGTCCAGGCGGCGCTGGCCAAGCACAAGGAGCAGAAGATGGCACTGCCCATGCCCACCAAGCGCCGCTCCACCTTCGTCCAGTCCCCGGCAGACGCCTGCACTCCCCCAGGTGAGGCCGTGCCGGTGTGTCCAGGGACACGCCGTGCAAACCACGGGGCTGCGGTGCTCCCACTGCTGCAGCTCTTCACACGCCTGCAGGGAGTCTGTTAGTCCTCTCTCAGGGCTGGGAAAGGACCTTAAGATCCAGGAGTTCCTAAGGAAGCACGTGGTGGGGTTCTTGGGATGTCCTGCACGAGGAGTTGGACTTGGATGGTCCTCGTGGGTCCAGCTCAGGGTGTTCCATGATGGTTCAAATTGGCCAGAGCTGAGCAGGCCTGGACTGAGGCCACTTCTGCTTCCCTCGCACCTGTCTCTGATGGATGATTCACGTCTTGATTTCATTCATGTTTAATGCTCAGCACACAAGAGGAGGGCTTGCAGCGATGTTTGTTTCTGGGCAGGGGCCTCGGAGGGGTCCGGTGGGATTCCACGACTTGCAGGACTTTTCCCACCCCTGCCATGTGCTGGCTGCAGCAGAATCCCTGGGTGACACGGTGTCTGTCACGATGCATGTGCAGCAGATCTCAATGACCCTCTGTTTTCCAGCAGCTGGATGCACTGACTGACAAACGAGTCCGTGTGATTTTTGGCAGTGATTTCTATGTTGTGTCTCATTGTGCAGAAGCATCGCAGCCATTTGGATTGACCGAGTCATCCGAATGTTATGAATCCCCATCTCCTGGTGAATTCATAGCTCTGAAACTGCTCTGCTGGGCCATGCCACTCCTCCTCCTCCTCCTTACTTCCTGTTTTCTCACACTTCCTTTTTCCCTTCCTTTCTCTGGGGGGCTGATGCATGTTCCTGGTGTCTGCTTGGGTCTCAGCTCTGTGCTCACTTGTCCAGGACTGCAGCACATCCTGTGCTGTGGGAGTCACACCAATCGAGGTCAGCACTTCCAGCACGGCTGGAGTCAGCCTCTGCCTCAGCTCGTAACTCTGTTCCACTCCGGTGAGTGGGTAGAACATGATTTAGTGCTTTGAATGACCACTGGAGTGTAGGCAGAGAATCACTTTGAAGAACACCTAAATTTTAGGCCAAAGCCACCTGTATGTTTGTGTTTAGCACCGTACATCTCAAGGCCTGAGTGCTTGTTTCTTGGTGATTAAATAATTAGTTCACAGTTTTGTGACAGCCGAGGTATCTGTGCTCTGGGACACACAGGAAGCAGTTCCTTGCTGTAGATTTCTCTGTTTTGTTTTGGGGTTGGGCTTTTTGTTTGTTTTCTGCAATTGAAAGGGCCCCATTTAGAGCCCCAGACAAAAGCTTTTTCTGCTGTGGCCTTGGCACAGTTGTTTCCTTCGTTTTCTTTGTTCCTGGGACTTTGCAGTTTGACAACGACCCTGACCCCTCACTTTCCAGTTCAGAATGACCAGAGTTAGGCAAAACAGCATCTGATATTAATGGAACAGTGAATGGAAAAGTAACGAGAGTTTAGTTCTAGGCTTGGAGACCCCAGGGGAAGGAAGGATGTTGTCTGAGGAGGTGAATCAAACAGGGGTGAGTGTGTTCCCACTGACGATTCCGCTGCTTTAACCTCTGGTTTGGCCGATGTAAGAGCCTGTGGAAAACAGATCTTCCTGTGAAAGCCTGTGCCGTTGATATGTGATTGGAAAGAGCATGTTCAGTGCCATGTGCTTTTCCCTAAGCAGCTAGATTTTCTTTCTGCTTCCACACAGACACGTCTTCCGCCTCCGAGGACGAGGGCTCGCTCAGGCGCCAAGCTGCTCTCTCTGCTGCATTGCACCAGAGCTTACAGAATGCTGAGTCTTGGATCAACCGATCTGTTCAGGGGTCATCCACATCCTCATCAGCATCCTCTACACTTTCCCATGGAGAAGGCAAAGGGACCAGTGGGTCACTAGCTGATGTATTTGCCAATACTCGAATAGGTAGGAGCTGGGTACGAACAGAACAATCGCTTCGAGTTCAGACTGTGTTGATAAAAGCTGCAGTTGTCCATTGCAGGAGGGAAATTTCGGAGCGAGAGTTTAGCTGGTGTTGGTGGAACTTGCTAGGATTGGTTGGAGTTGCACCGTCACGCCGTTGTTTTCCTGAAGAAATCTCGGAAGATCCAGGTGGTTGTAAAAGGGAGAGTGGGGAGCAGGAGCTTCTGGAAGCAGGGAAGACTCCAGGGACAGTGTGGACAGAGCAGGAGGCACAGCTCTCTGTGTCCTGTGTTGCTTTATGTCTCCAGCTCTTGGGAGCTCCTGTGGGCACAAAGCTGCCCGGTGCAAGTGGCATTTTCATCTGTGTCCTGACTAATCCCTTAGGGGTGTCTGTGCCTGTGGAGTGGGGAAATGCTGTGTTTAACATCCTCATTTTGCTCTGAGCCCTGATGGTTTATTGTTTGCGTTAGATCAGGAAAGAAAAAGAACCAAATCCAGCCGTGTGTGTGTGAACAAATGAGCCTGTCATTAAAACACGGGGTTAGAGGAGTAAAGCTTTAGCCCAGCTCTTCCATGGCTGTCTGAGGAATAACCAGAGCATCCAGGTACTGAGGAGACGGAGCAAAATCTACAGATCTGGATACCCCGGGCTCAGTTTTCTGAGGCTCTGAGGTGCTCCTTGCTGCTGATGCTTCTGTATGAAATGGCCAAGTTTGTTTTTGCTCTGTGTATGTTTGTCCTTTTTTAGCTGCTGGTGAGGAAATTCCTGCACCGTAGGACATTGTCTGTATTTCATGTGCTCTCTGCTTCTGCTTAACTGGGTTGGGGCAAGCAGTGCATAGAAGTGCTGGTGATTTTATCTTTCACTTATTTATTTTTTTATTGCTGTTATTTTTTGTTTGTTTATTTGCTGGGATGCAAATTGTTTCCTGAAATGGAAAACTGAGGAGATTGCCCATAAAATGTAGCCAATATAATTAATGTCTTTGAAGCAGAGAGGCTGTTTTTAATTGGAGCGTGCAGAAGGCCCCATTACCTTTTGTAATGAATTAAGGTAACACAGCTTTTTACCTCCAGAATATCTACTGCCTAATCTAATTAGTGTCTTATGCAAAATAGGAGCTTTGAATCTTTGTCAGAATTATATTTGTCACATTCATCCCCTGTTAACACCTGGTTTAAAGGAATAGAGCTCTCACATACACAATTCTGTGCATCTCTCTCTTGAGAGCAGTAAAAAGTCCTGCAGATGTTTGGATTGTACAAATCCATGTCCTTTCCAGTGATTTTAGAAGCTCAGTGCATGAGAAATTCTCCTTGCCACTGTGTCTCCAAATGGACTCAGAAATGGGTTATTTTCCCTCCTTAGAAAAAGGGAAATCAACACAGAACCAATCACAAACCCCCGTCAGTGGGAATTAATTTAGGATTTGACTTCAGACTATCTGCAAAACCCAACCCATCGTTTCAGATTGTTGGGTTTTTCCTTTGTAAGCAACAGTTGCTGGTGCTGTTAAGCCAGAATAGAATATTCTTGCCCTATCAGATGGCTGAACCTGCTGGATTGTGCAAAGAAACCCCACATAAGCAAAAAAAATGCCTTGTTTAAGAGGCAGCTCACTGGAGAATTCCTGCAGGATGCAGTTGCAGCCTCGGCTCAGAGGCAGGGCAGTGTCTTGCAGCTTGAAGCAGAAGTAGGACCCAGCTCACACTGTTCATTGGATTTATTCTGTAACTGCTGGACAAGCTCTGTAACCACCCAGCTGGAAGGGATTGAAACCCAACACGATTTTTGCTGATCTGCTTTGGTCAAATTCCCACGTGTTTTGTTTTCGAAAGCCCTCACTCACAAAAAAGCTAAATAGTAGAATTCTAGCAAGAGAGATCGGTGCATAGGTGAGGGAGGGATTTGTTCTGGGCTTTGGATGTTTCAGAGCTCACGTGAATCTCGAACTTATAAAAATATATTTATTTATTTTACAGTACTGAATGTCAGGAGATTGAGCTTCAAGGTTAGAAACCAAGAACAGGAATTCTGTTTTGCTGAAGCACTTTCCTGACGCGGACAGAACCTTGTGCCTTTGGTTTTTGGTTTCCCAGAACAGATAATGTGCCTCTTCTAGAGCTGCTGAACCTTTAGGGCTCAGTGTGTTTAGCATTTAATGAGTTTTCCCACACATCCAACCCATTCAGTCCTTAGGATTATTGGTTAACGGGTGACTGACACTTTGCTTGTTGGGGGATAATAAAAGGTGTATTTAGCAGCTTTCTTCTTTTTCTAGAAAGTTTCTCAGTCCCCCCAGATGTCACAGCAACTACCTCCACTCCCTCAGCACGGCCAGCAGCCATCGACCTCCCTCCCTCGGGAATTGTGAAGGGGATGCACAAGGGATCCAACCGCTCCAGCCTCATGGACACTGCAGATGGTAGGAAACCTCCCAGGGCACCCAGGAGCTGCAGCAGTGTTCAGAGAGGGCTTAAACTGCGTGGGTTTGATGCCTTGAGTTTTAGCTTTTATGTTTTTTTCAAATTCTGTATTGCCCGCTGTAAAAATCTGAAGTGTCTCACAGCCTGCTGCTGCTGCTCTCTCATGCTGAGAATGATATAACAAAATCTCTCTGGGTTTGCTCTCTGAGGACACCCAGATGCAAAATGTGTCAACCAACGTCTTGGAGAAGGGGGGCTGAGCTTAGAGAACTTACATCATTAGCTAAAGTTTTAATTGGGGAATTGATGCTGATATGCAAATGGAGCAAACCTATAAAAGTGTGGAGGGCTCGTGACCCCTCGTCCATCTCAGGGTCCATTTTGGCAGCAGTCTCTGCTCTCCCCAGGGTGTACCTTTGAAGGCCTTTCAAATCAATATCCCCTTTATTCCCTTACTCCTGTCCAGTCTCTGTTTCCAGGTAGCCACTTCAGGCATCATTTTGTTCTTCCAACTACAGCTGATCTCATTGAAGCACTTCGCAAAATCGGGGTGGTTTTGGCACTGGCATTAAAACACTGCTGTATCACCGTTGTGGTGCTGGCATTCAGGAGGAATTTTCTTCGTGGGCAGGGTGGGCAGGCTTTGGAACTGCCCAGGGAGGTGGTGGAGTCCCAGTCCCTGGAGGATTGTCCTGGACGTGGCACTCAGCGCTCTGCTCTTCCCCTCCAGGTGTTCCTGTGAGCAGCAGAGTCTCCACAAAGATTCAGCAGTTGCTGAACACCTTGAAAAGACCTAAAAGACCACCCCTGAAAGAATTCTTTGTGGATGATTTTGAAGAAATCGTGGAAGGTAATAGCACAAATAATGGTTTTGTGCACATTTGTTACGATTAGACACTCGGGGAGCTGAGTTCTTTGTGCTGTTGTCCTCCAGGTTGACTCACATTCTCTATTTGCAGCAGCCTCCAAGAGCAGTCTGACACAGAACCAGTGTTTGAAGTAATTCACTGTTCTGCTGAGCTTTGTTGGACCTCTTCCTCAACACTAAACTTCTTTAAAAAAAATTTTAAATAGATTTTTAAACCCCCTTCATTTGCTTAGGCTAAATAATTTCCCAAAGGGGATTGTGCTCACTGGTAGTTTCATTCCAGCATTCTTTTGTAAGGTTTTCTTTTCTCCAGTTCTGTGTTCCTTTCCTTACTGATGTGTTGAACACCTCTGAACAACATCCTGTGAGAAGACTCTGTTCATGGTGTCTTGTTTTGAGCAAGACTTCCTAGGAAATGGGATGGAATGGGTTGCTAAACGCTTTTCCTCATTTCCTTTAGGTTTGCTTGCAGTTTATTTCGAGCTGAACTGTCAGGTGACAAATGGGCAAAGATGGGGAATATTATTTTATTTGGATTCTATTCAAAATATCCCAATAGATACTGGAAATATTATTGAATTTTCTTAGTTCCCCAGCCCGACCCGAACCAGCCCAAGCCCGAGGGCCGCCAGATGACCCCAGTGAAGGGAGAGCCCCTGGGAGTGGTCTGTAACTGGCCTCCTGCCTTGGAAGCAGCTCTGCAGCGCTGGGGAACCACTCAGGCTAAATGTCCCTGTCTGACAGCACTGGATGTGACAGGAAAACCAGTTTATACCCTCACGTATGGTGAGTTGAGCCTTCACCCTGCCTTCCCCTGCTCAGCTGCTCCCAAAGAGCAGCAGTGGAGAGAGCACAGGGCTCTCGTGGGTTTTGAGGGCTTGCAAAAACCTCCCTGGTCTTTGGGAGTGTTGAAGGCAGAGCAGAGTGAGTGTGGATGGTAGAAACAGGCAGGATGTGAGCTGTTCTCTTGTGCTGCTCGGTGCAGAGCTGGGCAAGTCTCTGTTCTCTGTGTTGCAGGCAAACTGTGGAGCAGGAGCCTCAAGCTGGCCTACACCCTGCTTAATAAACTGGGGACCAAAAACGAGCCCGTGTTAAAACCTGGAGACAGGGTAATGACTTTGGGGCTCTCTGCTTCTCGCTCTGGGGTGAAATGAGGGGGTTTTGGGGGCTGGAGCTTGCCACAGACACCGCAGTGAGATTCTAACCCTGGGGACAAAGCTGCTTGGGACAGAAATTGGTGTGAGTTTTCAGGGGTTCTGGCTCCTTTGTGAGCAGCTTCTTGGCTCTGGGCTTTGAAATAAATCTGGGGAAGAGCACTGCAGCTCTGAGGGAAATGCAGGGTTTGGTCTGTGGGTCTTGGCTGTGTGTGAACCTTCACGTGCTCAGGCACATTCCGTGCATTCTGTGGGAGGAAGAATGGGAACTAACACCAGGTTTTCTGAGTTTTAGTCACTCTAGATCTGGATTTTTGAAACTTGAACTCGTTTCAAGTAACAGCACACGTGTGTGGGTTGCAGGTAGCCCTCGTGTACCCCAACAACGACCCCGTGATGTTCATGGTGGCATTTTACGGCTGTCTGCTGGCAGAAGTGATCCCAGTGCCTATAGAGGTACCTCTTACCAGAAAGGTAACGTTGATGGAACTTGGAGGAGCGATGTGGGATGGAAACCGAGTCAGGCCATCAGCCTCTGACAGCGTTTCACAGCCTCCCGCTGCTGCCTGAGCAGCTCTGTACCAACAAGGACCTTTGGGAGCCTGGGATGGCATTTAAAAATGGAAAAACATATTGACCAGAGCTGTGCTGAGCAGCTGGAGATGGTCAATTCTCCTAAATGATGCAGTCTTGGCTTCCTTATTGCAAATAATTTATGCAGAACAGATTATAGTGTGGATCTTGCCCCCTGGTTGATGGGAGGAGGCTCCATCCAGCCTTGCTGAGCTCTGCCAGGCTCTGGCTTTGCTGGAGATGGAGGTGCTCAGTGTTCCTGAAGACTTGGAGGCACTTATTTTGTAAATTATTTGCTCAACAAAGTGTTTTCTTTACCCTCACCAGAATTTTTGCACTGTTGCCATATTACCAAGAGCTGTGTGAGACTGTAGGATTTCGTAAGAGGAAGCAAAAGCAAGAGGCTCATGGCAAACGTGGTGGTGGCAGGAGAGGTGGCAATGAGCTGGGAGCTGGTCTGGGAGCACTCAGGGACTCGCAGAGCTTTGATTTCATTCTCTGCACTGTGACAGACTGCTATAGCAACCAAATGCAAAATTAAAACTTCTCCAGTATTTGCCCAATCAGTTTCTGAGCGAGCCTCCTCATTTTATCGTTGTGCAACAGAAATTGGCTCCGGGGGATAGAGAGGTCTCGTTATTCCGGTGTAATTACATGTTTTGCTTTTTTTTTTGCCTCCCAATTCCTCTCTGCAGCATCTGGGTTTCTGTTCATGCCAGTAGATGGGGTGTGCTCCATGCCTGGGTGCTGGGCAGGAGCACTTGTTTTCCCTGGATTTCACATCCAGTGCGTTTTAATCTTGCCAATGTCATATTTCATGGGATCACAGAGTGGTTTGAGTTGGAAGGGACTTTAGAGACCATCCAGTTCCATCCTTTGCCACGGGCCCACCTTCCACTAGCCCAAGTCTCTCCAGTTGTGGTTCTGTGATTCTGAGTGTGTGTGGGAACGGGTTGTTTCCTTCTTTTCCTCACCATAACCCAGTCCCCAAAGCATTATCAAACCTTGGATTTTGGTAAAGGAAAGCTGGCTTTTGTCATCTTTGAGCAGGAATGACTTCTCCCCTCTTCCTTCAGGATGCTGGTGGGCAGCAGATTGGCTTCCTGCTGGGGAGCTGTGGCATTGCTCTGGCCCTCACCACTGAAGTGTGTCTGAAAGGGCTCCCAAAAACCCAGAATGGAGAAATTGTGCAGTTTAAAGGTGAGTTGGTTATAGACTGGCTTTTTGGTTGTGCTTTAGCTGCAGCTGAAGCATCTGAAAGGAGCTGCCTGAAGGCACCTGGGGGGCAAAGGGGCAGCTCCTGATCCCATCACTGAAATGTTGTGGGATTTGTGCTCGTGGTGAGATCAACCCATGTGTCTGACACAGCTGCTCTGGTGTTCTGGGGGTCACAAGGAACCACCTCCCAAGCCAGGGCTGTCCTCAGGTCCCTTCAGTGGCATTTGGCAGGTTCCAAGGCAGTTTTATTCACAAGCTTTATTTAGGGAATGCTGCAGGGATCTTCCCTGAGGAGAGGAAGTACTTTGTTGCCCACTGAACTCCCTGATGAGAAACGAGATGAACCTTCTGGCTGGTTTGGAATTTAGCTTGTGTAACTGAACTTGGACAAATGATGGGGTTTAGTGTGTTCTTGCAGAATAGAAATCCCTCAATAAATAAACTGATATTAACGTGCCGTTTAATTTTGGCTCCAGGTTGGCCCAGACTCAAATGGGTTGTGACAGATTCAAAATATCTCTCCAAATCTCCCAAGGACTGGCAGCCCAACATCTCAGCAGCAGGAACTGAGCCAGCATATATTGAGGTGAGTAGTGAATGGGGAATAGAAAGTACCTTCTGTGAGCTGAATTTAATGTTCTAATCACCAGAGAGAGAATAGTTGCACCTCACTCCCTTAAACTTTCTACTTTCCTGCCTCTGAAACAAGGCTTTTACTGTGGACATCCTGCTGGGAAGCTCACTTTAGGTTTGAATCCCTCTGTGGCCTTGAGCACTGCTCGGAATAAGTTGGAGAATTGTTTCTGTTCCAAAAAGTGAGGGATGGAGACAGCTGAGCTCCGAGATGGTGCTCAATAATGCACATTTCTGACAGTGCTTGAGCCAGCAGCAGTTTGAACTCTCTGTTCTTCCTGGTAACGCTGATTTTTGTTCAACTTGGAGGGGCTGCAGTGGTTTTAGTGTGTAGCTCAGCCAGCCTGAAATTACAGATTGGCTTTTCAGTTTGTTACAGGAGCAGGAAGAGATGTCATGAGCAGCAGTGATAGTGAAACAAACACAAACACGTTCATTTTTCTCCCATCTCCGTGGAGATTTTCCATGTGTGCTGCCACAATAACCCATCTCCTCGGGTCTAAGCTTTGCTGCTCCCATCTTACACACAGATGGGTTTTTGGGTTTGTCTCAGCAGCTTTAGAGAAAACTTTTCATGTGCACTCTGTGATTTAACTTCCTTCCTGTGTGGGATCCAGAGCCCCCTCCCTGAGTCTCTTCTCTCTTGTGCAGTACAAGACCAGCAAGGAGGGCAGTGTCATGGGTGTCACCGTGTCCCGCGTGGCCATGCTGGCTCACTGCCAAGCCTTGTCTCAGGCCTGCAACTACTCTGAAGGTGGGTGAGGGCACAGAACACCAAAGGGATGAAGGCTCGGCGTTGTTTTAAGTGGTTGCCTCTTGTATCTTTAACAGCTGTCTCTGAGTAACCAATATTTACTTTCAAAAATAAGTGAAATTAAAAAGTGCGGATTAATTCTCCCCCAGAAGTGAGAAGTAGCTGCGGTGTTTTTCCATCCAAAAGTGCATCGTTTTCACTGCCGTAATGATGAGGAATGAAAAGTGGGATTTATGTCGTGTCTATGAAGTTGCTGAGTCTGTTCTGGTGAACCGAAAGAGGAGCAAATGAATGAAAAATGGAGCATTTTCCAACAAGCTCGAGTCCCCTCTCACTGTACTGATGGCCCATAGAAATACCTTCCCAAACTTTAGTTGCTGGTAGTGTGTAAATACCAAATCTTCTGGAGCTGGGGCTGTTCTGGTCCTGTGAGGTTTTTTGGGCAACCCAGAAACGGAGATTGGAAGATGCTGGTGCCATTCCAGAGGCTTTTGCTGTAGGTTATGGTTTATTCTGGTCTGCCTTGTAAATCAAGCTAATTCCTACATCCATGAACGAAACTATTTATAGAGCTGTACATCACAGTGCTTTAAAATGCAAAGTTTGCCTTGTAGAATCCATCACTCGAGCTCCCATCAGTGCTGAGAGTCAGGGCTCGAGCGATGTTCTGCATCTCCCCTTCCCTCCACTGCTCGTGCATAACGAGCTTCAGGCCCTTTCCTGTCCCACTGATGGGCATCACAGGCTGGGATGTGATTTCCTTGCAGCTTTCTGAGTGTGTTGCTGCTCGGGGAGGGACGAGCAGCTGTTGCTGTGTGTGTGGTGAGGAGCTCTGAGCAGTAACACGTGTGATTGAGCAGGGCTCTGGGCTCGCTGCAGGAGCCCCATGGAGCAGCTCTGACAGATCAGTGACAGGTTCATCCGTGTGCACATTGCAGCAGAAGTGATGGGCACAGCTGTGCTGGCACCTTGCCCTTGCCAACCTCACCTTTCTTTCCCCCAGGTGAAACAATAGTGAATGTGTTGGATTTTAAGAAGGATGCAGGGCTGTGGCATGGCATTCTAACGGTGAGTTGGAGCGTTCCAGAACTCTCTGTAATGAGAGGTTAATGGTTAGAGGGGATATTAGGAAAAATATCTTCCCTGTGAGGGTGGGCAGGCCCTGGCACAGGGTGCCCAGAGAAGCTGGGGCTGCCCCTGGATCCCTGGAAGTGTCCAAGGCCAGGTTGGACAGGGCTTGGATCAACCTGAGTTAGTGGAAGGTGTCCGTGCCCATGGCAGGGGGTGGCACTGGATGGGCTTTGAGGTTCCTCCCAGCCCAAGCCATTCCAGAATTCCATGATTCTGTGACAACAGTAGCATTTGAGTCCATTGCTGAGGACCACTACCTGTTAAAACAACCACTTCTCTCCCTGCCAGATCTGCAGTTCTCTGGGGGAACCACAGAATCATCCTGACTAAACCTCTGTGAATTCTTGATGGGGTGGAATTTGATGGGGACTGAGGGTGACTCTTTATTTCTACTCAATGAAAGGTTTGTGATCCCTTTCCTAACAAGCTTTTTCCTGCTTTTCAGAATGTAATGAACAAGCTGCACACTATCAGCGTGCCCTACTCTGTGATGAAAACCTGCCCTCTCTCGTGGGTGCAGAGGGTTCATGCCCACAAAGGTAACTCAGGATGATCCACAACTTCAGCTTGGAGCTCTCAGGATCCATGAGCAAGGGGCATTAAAATCTCAAATGCCTTAAATCCTCTTTGCTCTTCCATGACAGATCTCGAGGGCCAAGAGTCTCACTGATGTCCAGAGATACTCGATTTGTATTTCCCAGCTGGAGATAGGATTTTCTACATCCCCAGGCAGGGCTGGAGCTCGTGTCTCTAAGATTCAGCAGGAGATTTTAAGCCCCCAATCCCGTAGATATTTGTAAAACTCCTTACACTGGTGACTTTCCAGAGGTTGGAACAGGAATTCTTGGGAGGACGGGGGACTTTGCCATTTATTTCTGCGCACAAAGTCCTAATGCCATGTGAATGGTGGGGAACACGATGGGGATCTTGTGACTTGGAGCCAGTTTCTTTTACAAAACCAAGAAGATGGTAGAGTGCAGCGAGAGCCCTCACTGAGGGCTTTCAGAGGGTGATAATGATTTATGGCCTTTGGAGGAGGAGCTGTGAGGATGACAGACCCTGGCTCAGGTGGTGGCAGTGGCCTGGATGCCACAGCAGATGCCTTTGTGTGTTGGGTTTGCTGTCACTGCAGTCTCAGTTATTTCAGGCTTCCTTGCTTAGGTGAGAATTCCCTCATTCGGGGCTCTCAGACAGTGTATCCATATGAAAATAACTCTTGGGAAGCTCTGATTTGCCCTGCAGCGTTGTTTCTGTGTTGCTTGCAGCAAAGGTTGCTTTGGTGAAGTGTCGAGACTTGCACTGGGCCATGATGGCCCATCGGGACCAAAGAGACGTGAGCCTGAGCTCCCTGCGGATGCTGATCGTCACCGACGGCGCCAACCCCTGTGAGTGTCCCCTGCCCCTCTCCCTGCAGTCCCCTGCCCCTCTCCCTGCAGTCCCCTGGGATCAGGATCAGCTCCTTTCCCTTGGGAGCTGCTTCTGAGGAGGTCTCATCAGGGGCAGAGCTCTGGCTCGTGGCACTTGGGCACAGGATGAGGGGGTTCCGTGCTGCCGTCCTTTGGGTTGGGAGGGATCCTGCAAAGCAGGAGAAGGGAGAGTTGGATGGAGAGCAGTGTTTATAAAATCAGAGAATTGTTCAGGCTAGAAAAGACCTTTAGGGCCATCGAATCCAGCCCTTCACCTGGCACCGTGTTCACCACTAAATCCTAAACCCTAAAGCACTAAACCCTGTCCCCAGGCGCCACATCCACACGTCCTTTAAATCCCTCCAGGGATGGTGATTCCACCACTGCTCTGGGCAGCATCCAATGTCTGGACATCCAGTCTGGGCTTGTTCCAATGCCTGACCATCCTTTGAGTGAGGGGATTTTCCTTAATACCCAACCTAAACCTCCCCAGCACAACTTGAGGCCGCTTCCTCCTGTAGTTTCCCAGATCCTTCTCCTGACCCTTCCTGGAGATGGGCGTGAAATCAAATTCTGTGAAGTCCTAGTGGCATCTTTTCATTCTTCCTAGGGTCTGTTTCCTCCTGTGATGCCTTCCTGAGCTTGTTTCAGAGCCATGGGCTCAAACCAGAGGCGATTTGTCCCTGTGCCACCTCCCCTGAAGCGATGACCGTTGCAATCCGGAGGTAAGGGATTGAGTCATCCAGGCTCTTCACACTTGGGTTGGTCACAGTTGATTTAAGCGTGTAATAAACTCCTCTGACATTTACTGTGTGCGCTCAGGTACTCAAGGCTCTGAGCTGTTAAAGCTCCCTCCTGAGATCCGAGTGATTTCTGAGGTGTGTGACAGCTCAGCAGTGCCTGAGCACCGCTTTTCCTGCTCCTCATTTCCACAGCTTGGGAGGTGTTCTGAATCTGAGATGAGATTTGAGATCGTTTGGACGTTCTCATGCTCTGTTTCTGTCCGTTGCTGCCTTCTGTAAGAAGCAGCCCTGCTATCACATGGCCTGGGAGCTGGGGTTTGCCACGGGGTGAGATAATGAGCTGGCAGAGGAGCTGCAGTGCCCAGGAATTCCTTAGGGATTGAAAACGTGGCTCCTTTGGGTGGGGATCCCCACTGCCATCGCAGTTTGAAATGATTCTGCAAAGCAGAGCCACTGAATACACATATTTCTCTTGCTGTGCCATCTCCAGCTGAGTCTCGTGCCAAGCCCGGGTGCCTGATTGAGTGTATTTATTGATTTTGTGTCCTTCCCAGGCCTGGAGTCCCCGGGGCCCCTTTGCCAGGCAGAGCCATCCTGTCCATGAACGGGCTGAGCTTCGGTGTGATTCGGGTCAACACCGAAGATAAAAACTCTGCTCTCACTGTCCAGGATGTCGGGCATGTGATGCCAGGAGGTAAAAACGGGCAGGAGGCTGCTGTGAGATGTTTTTGGGGATGTTTTAGGAGCAGAATGGGTCAGTGTTCCCTCCCATATCAGCCTCTGTGTGGGGGAGGTGGGGCAGTGCCAGACTCAGTCATTTCTGTCACGATTGGATGTGTCAGTTCTCACACAGGGCAGAGTTTGGGAGCTGTTTTAACAAAGCCTGATTTGTCCTAGGCATGATGTGTATAGTGAAACCAGATGGGCCACCCCAGCTCTGTAAAACAGACGAGATTGGTGAAATCTGTGTGAGCTCCAGAGCAGGAGGAATGATGTACTATGGGCTGGCAGGGGTGACAAAGAATACTTTCGAGGTACGTCTGGCAGAAGGCATCTTTCTTGCCCCATTTCCTGTGTAAAACTGTCTTGTATAACCCCGTGGGTCTGCAACTGAAGCATTAATGTTGTTTTTTAAAACTATGCACTGGAAAACTCCTTGCAGTTGGAGATACTCAGAATCCCCTCCACAAACACCTCCAACCCTGCCAAAACAAGGCAGTACCGAGGGTTCCCTCCCTTTCTCCCCTTCCCTTCCCTCACTCTAAGTGCAGTTCTTGGGGCAGGGAAGGTTTTTGCACCCTGAGGCCGCTTTGCCTCCAGTGCCCTCCCTTTTGTTGCAGGTGATCCCTGTGAACTCCTCTGGCTCTCCGGTGGGGGACGTTCCCTTCGTGCGCTCCGGCTTGCTGGGCTTTGTTGGACCTGTACGTGAGGCAGCTCAGAGCCTGCACTGCTCTGTTAGAGAAAAGCTTTTGGGGCGAGGGGATGCGTGAGAAGAGCTCGCTGTGAGTTCCTCACAGGTGCTTTCTTGTCTTGCAGGGCAGTTTGGTGTTCGTGGTTGGGAAAATGGACGGGTTGCTGACAGTGAGCGGGCGAAGGCACAACGCTGACGACATCGTGGCCACTGGACTGGCCGTGGAGTCAATAAAAACAGTTTACAGAGGAAGGTCAGCACAAAAAACCTCATCCCTCCCCATAGCTGCTGCATGGAATAAAGTGGAACAGAAGCTTTAGTACTTTCTTGGATTTCTCTTTGGGTAGCACAGTTAAAGTAAATTTATTTTTGATTTAGGTGGTAATTGCCCTGATCCTGCCCAACACAGATCTTTTTTCCTGCTATCCAGCCTGGCTTTTCATCAAGACTGTGCTTTAGGGAAAGCAATCAAGTAACAAGATAAGTCAGCCACATGGAGAAATTAATTCTCTGTCTCTGCAGAGTTTTAGTTGTTAGCTGCTGGCTGGTGCAGCAAGGAGGAGTTTTATTAGTGTCCAAAGATACTTGATTTTTATTTAGCAGTTGTGGATATGATTTTCTAGATCTTCAGGCAGGGCTGGAGCTCATGTCTGTGAGACTTAGTGAGAGATTTTAAACCATCGTGTAGGTGCCTTTAAATCTCTTTTCATTTGTGCTTTGCCAGAAGTTGGAACGGGAATGTGACAGCAGGTTGGGAGAACGGGGAACTGTGCCATGTGGAAATCTCATCAGAAAGTGAAATTAACCCCTTAAATACTTCCCAGTCTTTCCTTTTGACTCAACGTTAATTGTCTGACGCTTTTTCTCTCATTTTTGCCCCGTGGTCCATGAGCCCAATGGGGCTCAATTAACAAGTTAACAAGTTCTGGCTGGAATCTCTCCTTGGCTTCCTGTTTCCAAGGAGTGAAACTGGAGCATGGCTCTGCCCTTTTCCTTAGGATTGCTGTGTTCTCCGTGTCGGTGTTCTACGACGAGAGGATCGTGGTGGTGGCAGAGCAGAGGCCGGATGCCTCCGAGGAGGACAGCTTCCAGTGGATGAGTCGGGTGCTGCAGGTACAGCCAGGGGGGAAACTGGGCTGCTTTTGGGGTGTGGGCAGGGCAGAGGCCACAGGCGTGGTCCTGATGGAGGGAGCCTGGGGATGGAGAGAGCCCAGGGATGGAGGGAGCCCAGGGATGGAGGCATCACAAGCTTTGTGCCCCTCTTGGCACGGGGTGTCACAAGCTGGGTACGTCTGCTGTGTCCAGGCTGTTCTGTTGGGTCCTGAGGGAGCTGCAGTGACAGGACAAGGGGAGTGGCTTCAAACTGAAAGAGGAGAAATTTCAGTTAAATATTGGGGAGAAATTCCTCGGCCAATCTGGGATTCCATAAAGGTCCTGGGAGAGCAGAGGGGGCTCTGGCAGTCGCCTCTCAGAACTGCAAAGCAGATCAGTGCTCAAGCTTTGAAGTTCTGCTTTTAGTCTGGATCATGTGGAGCTCAGAGCTTGGCTTTAAAGCCGCCCTTTTCTTTGGAGATGTGTTTTCAGCAGGGACCAAGTGGGCAGGGAAAGGCCAGAACAGCTGAATGAGTGTGGTCCTAAAAGAATGAGTAGCAAGTACTTCCTTTGAGAGCTGCCTGCACTGCATGTGTGTCATTCCAGGAATGACATTCTGGGAGTGAAGTGTGCAAGCTGGGGTGGAAAATCAGGGAAGTACCTGGTGCTCTGAATAATGGATCAGATGCCTGAATGCTGAGGCGGGCAGGAGGGAACAGAGTGTGATGGTTCAGAGGAGACAGATGGATACAATCCCGAGATCAGAATCGTGTGATTCATCAAGCAACTGGGGATATTTTGGGATTTTGGTCATGAAAGATTTAAAAATGGATTTGGTGTCTATGAAATGGGCTCTGAAGGCAGGGATGTACCCAGCACTTCAGGCTCACTGCAGGACTCACTGGTGGTGCAGAGGTGAGCTGGGATGTCAGTGACTGACTCAATCCTCCGGCACCTTAAAACTCCAGGGATTTGCCTTGCAGCGTGTCAGTGCATCAGCAACAGCACTGCCTGTGTCCAGCAGTGCCAGGAACTCCAGTGACCATCTCTCCTTTCCCTAGGCAATTGACAGCATTCACCAAGTGGGTGTTTACTGCCTTGCTCTCGTGCCAGCCAACACATTGCCAAAAACTCCGCTGGGAGGGATCCACATCTCCCAGACCAAACAGCACTTTCTGGAGGGCTCTCTGCACCCCTGTAACATCCTCATGTGCCCACACACTTGTGTGACCAACTTGCCAAAGCCCAGGCAGAAACAGCCAGGTAACCTGAACCCCTTTTGTTTGGTGTTGTTAAACTGGGGCTCGGTGCTCAGCCCCAGGAACCTGGGTCACCTCCTACTCCCTGTGCCACCTGCTGGGGACCTGAGCCTGTCTTGTGCCCTGTGGCTGGGGTGTGTTCCAGGCCTCTCTTTGCACGTGTTAGTCAGGAATTTTGCTTCCCACCTTTGAACTCACTGGGATTCTCCCTCCTGATGAATAGAGACGAGCAGTGCCTGCTGAATTCCCATCAGTGAGGCTTCATTCCCTCTCCTCTTGCATCCATGCCCAGGAGGGGTGGGATCCTGCAGAGCCTCTCTGTGCCTTTGCTCTGCTCCTTCCCAAAGCACTGATGTCTCTCCTCAGGTGTGGGCCCTGCCTCTGTGATGGTGGGGAACCTGGTTGCTGGGAAGCGAATCGCTCAAGCCTCTGGGAGAGATCTGGGTCAAATAGAAGACAATGATTTAGTTAAAAAGGTAATTTGGTGTTTGTGACAGCTGGAGAATGGGAAGGAGTTTCCGCTCCAGCTGGGTGCAGAGCAGGGGTGGGAAGCACTGAAGGAGAAGCTGGTGTTGAATTCCTGCTGTCTCTTCCAGCACCAGTTCCTGACAGAAGTGTTGCAGTGGAGAGCTCAAGCGACTCCTGACCACCCACTCTTCCTTTTACTGAATGCCAAGGTACAGTCAGTGCCGAGTTGTTGGGTTTTAGGGTCCACATGTTACCCAGTGCCAGTTGGAGAGTCTTTAAAAATCTTTTGCCCTCTGCAGTGCCTCTCTTTAGCCTCTGTATCAGATTTTGCCCATAGATTTGTAACTTCAAACTTGACCCTTTTGACCCTGTAGGTTCCTTCAGCAAATGACTCTCACGGCTTCATTTTAAAACTGAGCGTGTTTGTAGGTCCCACTGGTTCCTGTTATCAGTTAATGCTGTATCCCTGTTGAGTATATTCTGGCAAGGTTCTGGTGCAAGAAGACCTGAACTGACTCCCTGGAAGGTAGAATTTTCTCGAGCAGATCTAACTCCATCTCTGTCCTTTGATACTGTAGTGGATGAGTGGCTCACTGAGCGCCAGCAGCCTTTAGGTAGAGATAACTCTTAGCTGTAGCCTCCTGCTAGCCAGCAAGCTTGGGTTTATTTCACAGCAGCCAGTTTGTGTTGTGCCAGCCCCTGTTTAGAGCATTTTTGCCTCCTTTCAAGGGAACCACTGTGTGCACGGCCACCTGCCTTCAGCTGCACAAAAAGGCTGAGAGAATCGCGTCAGTGCTGTGTGACAAAGGCCATCTCAATGCAGGAGACAATGTGGTGCTTCTTTATCCTCCTGGTGAGTGAATCCCACTGGGGAGATGCAGCCTGGGCTTTCTTTGGCATCTCACTGGGATCTGGAAATACAGGAAGGACCCTCAGTGCTGGTGAAAGGTGCTCACTGGTGTGCCCTGACTGACTTTTGAGTCATTTGACACTGAGGATGTTCTTTTCCTGTATGATGGAGATGCTTTCCTGTGTGATTCCTTTACTTTCCCCATCCCCTACCCCGAGCTTCCTCAGCCTCCTCGTGCTGCCCTTGGTGCTGGACTGCCAACGTTGCCCACCTGTGCCGTGGAAGCGTCCCCCTTATCCCACGGGAGCGATGCCCGGAGGAGCAGCACTGCCCTGCTGTGCCCAGGGTGTCCCTCCCCAGTGTCCTTGTCCCTCCCCAGTGTCCTTGTCCCTCCCCAGTGCCCCCCAGTGCAGCTGTCCTGTCCTTGCAGGCATCGAGCTCATCACGGCCTTCTACGGCTGCCTGTACTCGGGCTGTGTCCCTGTCACTGTGCGCCCACCCCACGCCCAGAGCCTGGTGGCAACACTGCCCACAGTGAGGATGATCGTGGAGGTGAGTGGCAGGGTGGAGCCTCAGGCTGCAGGGGTGACACACGTGTCACAGGGAGTGTGGCTGGAGTGGTTGTGGGCTCCAGAGGTGGCACAGAAGTCACAGTGACCGTGGCCGGAGCGTCACTGCTCCAGCCTCGTGCTCCAGGGGTCACACATTTGGACCAACCTCGTGCTGTCTGTGTGAGAGGGATTGAGGCACAGCCTGGAGCTGAGGGGCAGTGTTCTCATCCATCAAATGCCAGGGACAAGCATCCCCTCACAGAGTGCAGGGGCTTTCTGACAACACCAACACGTTGTTGCCACCCAGAATTTCACCTTGATGCTCCTTATTGCTGGTGGAAGTCCAAATGCTGAAGTTAAGTCACTTCCCAAGCCCAGTAACCAGGAGAGACCATGGGGAGGAAAGGTGGATCTTGCTGGGTCACCTTCTCCCCTGCTCTGGAGGTTCTGACAGGGTTTGGGCTGCACTGGGGGTTTAGTGAAGGGGAAGCAGAGCCTGCAAAAGCCAGAGGAAGGAATTCAAGTTTGCTGAAAGAAATTGGCTGCAGATGATAAAATAGTCTCTGAACATGAGCTCTTGCAGTGGCATTGCTGCTGGGACATGCTCTTGTCCCCTGTTTCTGTGAGTGTTCATCTTTCCAGGTCAGCAAAGCTGCCTGTATCCTCACAACCCAGACCTTGATGAGGCTGCTCAAGTCCAGAGAAGCAGCTGGTGCTGTGGATGTGAAAACCTGGCCAACCATCATCGACACAGGTGAGCTCCCGAGGCCCAGAGGCTCCTTGAACTGGAGGGGTGACCAGTGACTTCCAAAGGGACTGCCCCTCATTTCATTGGGTGGCTCTTGAAAATTTGTTGGAATATTTACAAAAGCTATCCAAGATGTGCCCTTGTTCACTGAGAACTCTTCTGTATTGAGCTGTGCATGGGAAATGATTGCAGTGACAGCAGTGATTGCTGGAGACAACTTTAATCTGCTTAAGACAAGGGCGAGTTGGTCTTTTCTCCTTTTTCCTGAGAATAACTAATTTTCTATGGGGGAGTTTCAGCAAGAGTCTTGCCATACACTGGTCTGTCTCTTCTGGAAAGAGAATTACTAGAAGCCTTTATCCTCCATCTCTGGTGTTTTAAAAGTTCTATTCTCCTTTCAAATACCAGTTGAGCAACCAAAATCAACCCGTTTGTTCCTCTCTTGCACAGATGACTTGCCCAGGAAGCGGCCGGCCCAGATCTACAAGCCACCCACGCCCGAAATGTTGGCATATCTGGATTTTAGTGTTTCTACAACAGGCATGCTCACAGGAGTAAAGGTATAGTAAGGGCTTAGGAGATGACCATCTGTATCTTGTCTTTGCCTGACCCTCTGAGTCACCTCCCCTTGACCTCCACCTCCAACCTGTAGCTTAAACAAAGACCCTGATTTTCTTCTAACAAAGCTGTGGGCTTCAGTTCACTGAGTTATTTCTGCCATGGAGGAAAACAGGTCTCCACAGTGGGATCAGGAATTCTGCTGCTGCCTCCCACTGGAGAGCTGCCTTGGGAGAGCAGCAGAGCTCTGAGCTCCGATGGCCTCCACCAAGAGCAGGACAGGGAGGCAGTCAGAAAAAAGAGGATAAGAAACTGAAAAGGAAAGCCTTAGGCTGATGTTAATGCTCATGTGTGTTTGGAGTCACAATCACAGGGTAGTTGGGGTTGGGAGGGACCTCTGGAGATCCCCAAGGCAGGGTCACCTGGAGCAGGTGACACAGGAACGTGTCCAGGTGGGTTTGGGATGTCTCCAGAGAGGAAGACTCCACGGCCACCCTGGGCAGCTGTGCCAGTGCTCTGCCACCTCCATGGAAAGAAGTTCTTCCTCACGTTCAGGTGGAACTCAAACAACTGCAGCTTCGAGTTTAACTGTTGGTGTCCCTGTTGGTGTCCCTGTTGGTGTCAGTGTTGGTGTCCCTGTTGGTGTCACTGTTGGTGTCACTGTTGGTGTCCCTGTTGGTGTCACTGTTGGTGTCCCTGTTGGGTGTCTCTGTTGGTGTCCCTGTTGGTGTCAGTGTTGGTGGCACTGTTGGTGGCAGGGCTCTGCAGTCTCTGCATCTGCTGTGGAAGTTGAGCCAAGGAAGATACAGGTTGGATATTAGGAAAAAGTTTTTTATAGAAAGAGTGATAAAATATTGGAATGGTCTGCCTGGGGAGGTGGTGGAGTCGCCATCCTGGGCATGTTTTAAGAGGAGATTGGATGTGGCACTCAGGTTTAGTTTAGTTGAGGTGTTGGGACATAGGTTGAACTCGATGATCTTGAAGGTCTCTTCCAACCTGGTGATTCTGTGATGCTCAGGAACCAAACCGTGGGTTTGCCCTCACAAGACCTCTCCATCGAGGGCCTTTGCTCTCACCTGCCCGTGGTGGGGGATCTCTGGGTGCTGTCCTGGGCTTGCAGCAGTGTCCCCTGTGTTGCAGATGTCCCACGCCGCCGTCAGTGGCCTGTGCAGGGCCATCAAGCTGCAGTGTGAGCTCTACTCCTCCCGGCAGATTGCCATTTGTCTGGACCCCTACTGCGGGCTGGGATTTGTGCTCTGGTGCCTTTGCAGGTAGGACTTGGTGAGGGGAAAGGGGCAGGTGAACTCTGGGCTGGTTATAAAGGGGAAATGGTTCCTTCTGGGTGTAATACAGACGTGTTGACATTACAAAATGACTTAATTTACAGTAAGGGGGGAGCTCGTCTTGGAACTGACAACAACACGTTCCCTTTTGCTGCAGATTAGCAAGATGTTAGCCCATCTTGATTGTGTGTGTTTGTGCTGCCAAATATTCCTGGCTTCAGAATGTTTCTCTTCCCTTTCTTCCTTGATTACATGTTGCAATAAGGGAGTTTTTGTTCTGTGTGGGGTTGAGCCAGTTCTCTTCCTTCCCTGTCAGTGTGTGTCTGTGTGTGGATAAATTGTTATTCTTGCACAGTAAGTTGCATTTTTAAAATGCTGCTGCTTCAGTTTGCCTCAGCTGCATTCCCACAACCTGCCTTTGGACTAGCAGGAACGTAATGTGCAGATACAGTAAATATTAATTTAAAGATAACTGCAGGCTTCGCTAAAATGTTTTCTCCCTTAATGTTCTTCACAGTGTGTATTCTGGACATCAGTCAGTTTTAATTCCTCCTATGGAGCTGGAATCCAATCTTTTTCTCTGGTTATCTACTGTCAGCCAGTATAAAATAAGGGACACTTTCTGTTCCTATTCAGTCATGGAACTGTGTACAAAGGGACTTGGAAACCAAGTTGAAATGTTAAAGGTAAGAAATGTTTCCTGAGTGTTACGTTACATAAATTAAGGAAACTCTGGTAGTAAAGCAGAGTGATGGGATTGTTAAATACAGATTTTCTTGTTGCATCAGTCTCCAGGCCAGAGGTGCTCCAAAAGCTGCAGCCCCAGGAGAGGAGAGGATTGGGAAGGAGCAGGGGCTCCTGTCAGGGAGTGTCAGGGCAGCCCTGAGCAGGGAGGATCCCAGAGCTGCTCTGCAGCAGATTCCTTATGTAACAGTCTGCAGTGGAGGCTCAGACCAGCACATGATGGAAAGCACATGTCAGGAGAGCTGCTCCATGGAGGTGTGTTCTCCTTGGAGATGAGAGAAGGGAAAAAATAGCTCCATGACACGCCTGAGGTGGCTTTTTTCCCTGGGGTTTCCTGGAGCAGTGGCTCTGTGAGATCAAGGCTCAGCCTTATTCTCTGGGTGGCACAGAGCTCTGTGGGTGCCTGGGCTGTGTCACCAGGTGAGCAGCACATGGGAACTCCTGCCTGGTGCTGGTCAGGGCATTCACCATTGAAATAACAATGGATTCAGGTCCCAGTGTTGTTGAAGAGTCCGGGCAGTCCCAGAGGAGGACTTTACTCTCCCTAAGTTTGGTTTCCATCTGTATAAGCAGTGACTCAGAGGTGTAATCTCAGCTGAGCAGCTGTGCTGAGAGCTGGGGCAGAGGAGGGAGCACGGTCAGTGCATCTCTTGTTTTGGAGTCTTGCTCTGGCTGCATTTCCAGCCTCTGGTCAGACACAATTTAGAGTTACAAACAAAACCAAAAAAGGAGAACTCACCTGCAACACAAGGACAGGGTTTGTCCCACATTTCCCAAGTAGTTTTGATGCCTCCTGCAGCCACCNACACATTTTGGGCCTAAAAACAGCCTGGAGGCAAAGCCTGGAGAGGCTTTGTTATGTCTGCCCAGTACGAGAGAGCAGGAATTACAGGCTCCAAGGAACTTCAGAGTTACACTCTAAGCAGTCCAGGATTTAAAAATATAAAAGTTAAAACCTAAGGCATCAGTTTCAAGGGATAAGAAGCAAATGCAACTTCTTGAGAGGGGACAGATGAGCAGCCCTTTGCCTCGTGTGTTGTGTGCAGGCCCGAGGCATTAACCTGTCCTGTGTGAGGACCTGCGTGGTGGTGGCAGAGGAGCGGCCGCGGGTTTCCCTCACTCATTCCTTCTCCAAGCTCTTCAAGGACATCGGGCTGTCGTCCCGAGCCGTGAGCACCACCTTTGGCTCACGGGTCAACGTGGCCATCTGTTTACAGGTAAGGGCTTCCCAGGGCCCTTTTTGTTGTCACTGGCAGCAGGTTGCAGATTCCAGGCTCGGTTGTACTCCACACTCCCCGTCTGTGCACGCTTCTGAAGCACAACATCTGCCCTCTAGAGAACAGCTGGCACAAGATTTAAGTAGCTTCTCTGGTTTTCAGCTGCCAAATCGTATCACAGATGCTCAAAACAAGTGGAATGTGAATTAGAGCTGTTTATTCCCACGTGAACAGCGCCTGGTGGCTGAGAGGGTTTGGGGTGTCTCCCACCTCCCCGAGGCTCCTTCCCACACAGGTGTTCCAGAAAATCACCTGCTTACTGAAGGGTTTCCCTTGGTGCAGCTGCAAAAGTGCAGGGGAATATGAGTAGGAATTCTGCTGTAAGAAACCCCTGGAAATGTTTCTGAGCTCAGAAGTTCCCCCTGACTGCTCTAAAATACATCAATGGTTTTTAAATATTAACTCCCCAGGGAACATCAGGGCCCGATCCCACCACGGTGTATGTAGACCTGAAATCCTTGAGACATGACAGGTACTGTAAGTTCACTTAAACCAATGTATTAACCATATAAAATCCCCTAGTGGTGCTGAGTTTTCACACCGCTCCAGAGACTTCAGCTCTTTATTATCCCTGACAATGTTTTCTTTACCTTCAGAGTCCGTCTGGTGGAACGAGGAGCTCCTCAGAGCCTGCTGCTTTCTGAGTCTGGGAAGGTAATTCCGTATCTCTCCACTTCCCATAGCCCCTGTGCTGTGGCTGGGAAGGACAGTCCTGTGCCATGGGAGGGGGTGGCACTTGGTCACACTGTCCCCCTGGAAAGTCACTTGGATTTATAAGGAATCACCCGTTGATTTAGGAGTGTGTTTTGCTGCAGCTGGTGGGAGAATTGGTCCTGTTTTGCAGTAAATGAACCGTATCAGAAGTGTGGGCTCTGGTGTCCTTGCAATCAGCCTGTATTTGGGATTTATTGTAGCTCCTGCTCCCTTGTGGCTTAACAAAAAGAGGTTTCCCAGCAGTTTTTTAACTGAATTCTTCAAAATCGAGGTCTAGCAACATGTAAATGCCCAGAGTACCTTACCTGTGTGGCCCTGGAGCCAGGGAATACATCCATACCCTGGTCTTGCCTTGCTGTACCTGTCCTGGCCTGTTTCATCCCTGTTTGTGATGTCCATGGGTGAAATCCTGCCCTGCATGAACAGCCTGTGTGGTTTTTTGTGCTGAAGATAATCCAACAGGGATTGCACATTCCTTCTTGTGCTCTTTAGATTCTGCCTGGAGTCAAAGTGGTCATTGTCAATCCAGAGACGAAAGGGCCTCTGGGAGATTCTCACCTTGGGGAGGTAAGTGCAGGTTTTGCTCCCTGGGGACCTTTTCCTGCTGCTCCTTGGGCTTTTCTCTGCTGGGGGACAGTTTGGAGCTGTGATACAGGCCTTTTAAAGATGAATTTTCGCTGGAGCGTTCAGGATTTGGGTGTTAATTCACTGTCAAGTTTAAAGAAAACCCATTTGAAAAGAAGTTTGCTCCACCCTAAGTCTTGCAAACTGGCTCCCAAACAGTATAATTTACATTTGGCTTTCCTTATCTTGATTACACACCAGTATATTGACCTGTGTTGATGGATTATCATCCAATTTTGGACTTGACGTATTAAAAATCCACAGTTTATTTACTCGGCGAATCCTCAGTTACAGTTCCTGCAAGAGCACATCTCAAGGTGCATTTTTAAGATTCTGCAGGACATTTGGAAATTTGAGCTGAAGAAAGACCCTTTTCTTGCTCCGAAAAGTCACAGATAACACCAGAACCTTGTCGTTGCAGTTCCTTTAACCCGCCCCACGTCACCACCGGGCTCCGGGCGGGCACTGCCAGGATCTGACCCTTTTTCCCCTCCCTGCACAGATTTGGGTGAACAGTCCCCACACAGCCAGTGGCTACTACACCATCTACGACAACGAGACCCTTCAGGCCGACCACTTCAACACCCGCCTGAGCTTTGGTGACGCGGCGCAGACGCTCTGGGCCCGCACAGGGTACCTGGGCTTCGTGCGGCGCACGGAGCTCACGGCCGCCAGCGGAGGTGGGGCTGGGCACAGCTCGACATTCCCCTGGGAATCTTCCCCTGGGAATCTCCACCTGGTTTAACCGAGGGCTGCACCTGGGTTGTTTTGAGTCCCTGGTGTTGATTCGGGCTGGGGATGAGAGCAGAGGGAGCAGCCCTGGGGAGAAGGGTTTTAGCTGCTGCTGGGGGAGAGCTGGACGTGCCCCAGGAGCCCCCTGAGCCTGGGCTGAGTCCCCAGCACGGGCAGCAGGGGAGGGGGGCTCTGCCCCTCTGCCCTGCTCAGGTGAGACCCCACCTGCAGAGCTGCCTCCAGGCTGCACAAGAGAAGCTTTGGGTGATCCAATTGTGGCCGTCCAGAGCCTGAAGGAGCTGCAGGAAGGATGGAGAGAGACCATTTACACAGGCCTGGAGTGCCAGGACAATGGCTTCAAATGCCAGAGGGCAGGGCTAGAGGGGATGTTGGGAATGAATTCCTCCTTGTGAGGGTGCTGAGGGCCTGGCACAGGGTGCCCAGAGAAGCTGTGGCTGCCCCTGGATCCCTGGCAGTGTCCAAGGCCAGGTTGGACAGGGCTTGGAGCACCCTGGGACAGTGGAAGGTCTCCCTGCCACGGCAGAGGTGGGAATAGATGGGCTTTAAGGTCCCTTCCAATTCAAACCATTCTGGGATTCTTTAGCTTACACAAGAGACAATTTGTTATATCAAAACTCCATTAATTACACCTCCTCTCCTCTCTCCCCAGAGCGCCACGATGCCCTGTACGTTGTGGGAGCTCTGGATGAGACTCTGGAGCTGCGGGGGCTGCGGTACCACCCCATCGACATCGAGACCTCGGTGTCCCGGACCCACAGGAGCATTGCTGAATGGTAAAACAGTCCTGAGGAGTGGAGTCCTCCTAGCCCAGCTGAAATGTAGCAGTTTAGGCAAAGATGCAGGGTTTGATCTGAAAAAAAATAGGGAAGTTCCAAGTTTTTTGTGTTGCCATCAGCAAGTCATGCACCCGATCTCCCATCTGCAGATGAGAACAGACTCGGTGTTTTCTCACGATGATTTCCTTCTCTGGGGTGTAAAGAGCCATTTCTGAGTTGGGTTCCTGTGTCACACAGCACTGAGATAGGTCTGATTTTTGTCACATCAGGACCAAGTCGTGTTGGAGTTAGGTTGGAAATACAGCCCAGAGCAGGTGGGAACCCCCATCCAAGGATAAAGAACTGGAAAACGCCGGATCTCTGTGGCAATAACCAGGTTTTGTGCTGTTTTTCCTTGGTCATTTCAGTGCCGTGTTCACCTGGACCAACCTGCTGGTGGTGGTGGTGGAGCTGTGTGGCTGTGAGCAGGAGGCTCTGGATCTGGTTCCTCTGGTTACCAACGTGGTCCTGGAGGAGCATTACTTGATAGTGGGCGTGGTGGTGGTAGTGGATCCTGGAGTTATTCCCATCAATTCCCGAGGCGAGAAACAACGGATGCACCTCCGGGACAGTTTCCTGGCCGATCAGCTGGACCCCATTTACGTGGCCTACAACATGTGATGGGCAGAAATGCCGAGTGATGAGGGTGGTTAGAGAGGTGGAGCTGGTGAAAATTTACTAATACTTGATCTAAAGTTTGAGGTTGCTGCCACATTCCCTCCCTCCCGTCCTGGGGGTCTCGTTCCCAGTGGGGTGAAGGGAATGTGGGGAGCGACAGCGAACGTTTGTAACCGTTTACTGAGAACCGTGAGCTTTAGAGAACTGCAGAGTGGGGAAATGTGTGAGCTACGAAATCCCCAAGGCCTTTACAGTAGTGTTAACTTTTTCATCCGTTGTACATATTTGTATTTTTATCTAATCCCGGGTTAGGATTCTATAAGGGGAGGGTTTATTTAGTTAAGATAATAAACTATTAAGAAAAGGGTCATCAGAGTTCTGCAGTTCCCTACTCCATGATCTCCTTTGCATCTGGAGCTGTTCGTACCACGGGATCACACGACTTATTGACAATTGTGCCATGACCAAATCAATAACTTACAGAATCAGAGTTACTTATTCATATAGAGATTTCTGGAATTTAAAAAGAATCTTGCCTATATTTTAAATATGTAAATATTATTATACATAATTCACTTAGATAGAAAATTAACTTGGCTAGCGAGGACAGCTGAAGGTTGATGTTTTTAAGGACAGGTGACTTTTGTGGTCCTCAGCATCCTGGCATTGGCTTAGACACAATGTGAGATGCTCCCACCTTCCCCAGGTTTCTGATTTCATTTGTAGCTTCATTCTGGCCAGAAATGTGTAGAACCCTTTGGTTTTAAGGCACATCTTTCTCCAAGAGGCTGAATTCAGCCTGGAATTGGGCAGAAATGGCCGTGCAAGGAACTGAGGGACAGCCTCTGCCTCGTCCTGTGGCACCAGGTGTGGAAAGGAAAACCATTCCTCAGGCTGGCACAGAGGTGAATTCCCTGCTCGTGCCATTCAGCTCCCCACAGACAGAGCAAGAACTGCTCTGAGTAGGCTTTAGTGGGAGCAAAGAGCTCAGCTTTCCTCAGAGCACTCCCCAAAAGAGCGGGAGAATTCCGGGTTCAAGTCGGACGCAATTTTCCTTTCACAGGAGGAGATCAATTGTGGCCAACACGTTGTTAAAGAACGTTGTGAAAACTGTTATCCCAGCCTTCCACATCCTGTGTCAGCTCCAGCCTTAGGGAATGGGAAGAAAGAGAAGCCTTAAAGCAGCAGGTACAAGCTCTTCCTGCTGGGGAGCAGTTCCACGTGGGCTGGGGGACAGCTGGTGGTTGAGCTTTGACTCCAAATTACCTTTTTTTTTTTTTTTAATTCTTCATCTTTTAACAACAATTACAATTTCTCTGGGTGCTAATATATGATTTTGGAAGCCTTGGGAGCTGCTACCAGATCCTACAACAGGGTTTTTTGAGTCAGATGTGGTATACAGTGTAAATAAACTTTTCAAATGCTCCAGATTACCTCACGCAAAGTTTTTAGGCAGTTTTTAAAAGGTTTATGGTGTGGACTTGGAAGATCCTGTGGCAGTTCCTGGAGCAGAATCCAGTGGATCCACGAGCAAACCCCAGCTGTGTCCTTGAAAAGCTCCTGCTGCATCCTGGTAGCTCCTCACTGAAAACAGGAGCTTTAAAACTCAGATAAGAAGTTTCAAATGATATTTTTTGAAAAAATATTTGGTGGGGGAATAGGAACTGGAAGTTTTGTGGCAGGTCTGGACTTAAGGTTCTTTGCGAACACTTTGGGTTTCAGGGGCACATTTTGGAACCTTTTGTGTGTTTTCCACAGTATCAGCCAACACTGCAGAAAACCTTCAATATATTTAGTTTTAACAAATTGAACACAAAGTGGGGACAGTGGCAGGTGAGACTGTGACTAAAACAGTTGGTCCTGCAGCTGATTTTGGGTGTAAAGTGCACAAAGGTTGTTCTCCTTTTTCAGCCAGAAAATTCCTGTTATTCCATGTTCTTTGTCACCATTTTTGTGTTTCCTGCACAGCCCAGGCCTGGCCAAGCAGCTTCACTCCAGTGTGACCTTTCCAGGGAAAACTGTGGTGGTCTTGAACCTTTTTCTTTACTCAAAGCTTTCGATAAATTGTTTCAACCAACACTTTTTGTCCCCCGAAGTGGATTTTAAGTCCAATTCCAGGATTGTCTTTTATTTTTATTCGTGATTTTTCACAAATAAAACAATGTGTGTGTCAATTCCATCAAATGTGGCAGATGGAATTCCCAAAATGGCATTTTTGAATGTGACTGGATTGATCTTTTTTTTTTTTTCCCCCTTATTTTTTGTTCGGGTAGGTACTGATAGCTTCCTATGGTTTGAGGTTTTTTCTTGCAAGTTTCCTGTGTGCTCCAAATCTTCCAGCACATTCCATTTCTCCGTGCTGGAGGCCTGCAGGGTGCAGCCCTGCCCGTGGAATGGGAGAAGCTGGTCAGTTTGGCTTCCCTGAATGCTTTATCCATGTTCTGGCACAGTGCTGGAGAGGAGGAAGGATGGAGCTGGGACCCTGGAATCCCCAAATTCCAGCTCCAGCTCTGCTCAGGACCTGCCCTGAGCCTTCCACAGGTCATTCCACTCCTTCCTCTGTAGCTGGGGATGATCTTTCCATATTTTTTTTGGGGAACAAAGCAGGATCCTTCACTCCAGACGCTGGCAGGTGGGCAGGGGCAGGGCTGGGTGCTTTTCCCAAAGAAACAGCCTCTCCCCCAGTTTGAGACTGCAGCTGCTGGGGTTGCACAGGGTGCATTATTCCCTTCTTCTCACCCCTCAACAACTGCAGCAAAACTGAAAAACTGGGAATTCTTCCCACTGGACTGAAGTATTTTGCGTGTCTCACTGTTTCTGAATCTTCTCTGAGCAAATACTGTGGGAACAGGAGAGTTTTGTCCTGTTTCATTAGAATTTGCACTTCATTTCTGGTTTAAATCGATTCAGCTGTGTCCTACTAACTGTCCTAAAATAAGGTTATAAAAACCAGATCAATTTTAGCCCTAGATGCATTTTTTTTTTTTCTTTTATTTCTGTCAACCTCTTTCCCATTGTCCAATCCAGACTCCGGCATTCTGTAATTATGTATAAAGGTTTTATTTATTTAAAATTAGATTAGTTACATTTTTAAATTTAACACCTGGCTGGACTGTGTCCCATTAACGCATTGATTGTGTTTTCCTTTGTCTTGTGTTAATAAATATTGATGCCTGGTTGCTTGTTTAGTCCTTCCAGCGCTGTTTCCATGAAGGAATTTTATTTTTAAGGAAGGAAACGCGGGTTAAAATCGATCCTGGGCAGAGGGAGAACTTGTTAGTGTCTTATATTTTGTCAGTTCTGTGGAGAAGTGTTGGAGCTCCGAGGGTGTGCAGGAGCTGGGCTGGGCAGTGTCCTGTACCTGCAGCTTTGGGAATCAGAGTTTTTGGGGATCAGAGCCGGGAATGGAGCTGGGGAAGGGCTGAAGAACTCCCGAGGGAGCTGGGAAAGGGGCTCAGCCTGGAGAAAAGGGGGATCAGGGGGGACCTTGGGGCTCTGCACAACTCCGTGACAGGAGGGGGCAGCCGGGGGGGATTTGGGATCTTATCCCAGGGAACAGGGGCAGGAGGAGAGGGAACGGCCTCAGGCTGGGCCAGGGGAGGCTCAGGGGGGACAGCAGCAGGAATTTCCCCATGGAAAGGGAGCTCAGGCCTTGGAACTGCCCAGGGAGGTTTGGAGGTGTCCAAGGAAGGGCACTCAGCGCTCTGGGCTGGGGGATGAGGTTGCTGCGGATCAGGAACAGGTTGCACTCCATGGTTTTGGAGGGATTTTCCAGCCTCGGGAATTCCGGGATCCTGTGAAACTCAAGAGCAAGGTTCCTGTTCCCGGGCTGCAGTTCGTGCTTTACAGGGAATAGTGAATTTCCTGTGATCCCCAGCGATGGCTGAGGGATTGTCCCATGAAGGAGGGTCACCGCCTGCATCCCAAACACTTACCGTGATCCTAAAATCTGCTGCGGAATAATCCCGAGAGGGGCCAAACCCCGTTACCTGCTGCTTCCTTCGAAGCCCTCAGTCGCTCCCCTCCTCCGCCCATCCGTGAGGAGTCGCGCCCGCAGTCCAGCCCCGTGCCCCCTCAGCATTGCCGCTCCCGGGACCCAGGTTGGGCGCGCTATTCCCCGCGCGGGGGCCGGGAATATCGGGAACAATATCGGGAATAATATCGGGAATAATATCGGGATTTTCCCGGCGGCGATCGCGATCCCGACCCCAGAGCGCGGGTTCGCGGCCGCGCTGCGCCGCTCCCAGCGGTGGCGGCGCTGTTCCCGCGCCGTGCCCGGGAGCGGCGCTCTGCCGCCTCCTCTCTGTGGTGCGGCCGGGCGGGGCCGGCTCCAGGCGGCCGCTCTAGCCCGGCGCCCGCGCGCTCCGCGCCGCTGGGGCTCTATGGCGGGGGCCCCTGGGCNCCGGCGCTCCCCACGCGCGGCCCCGCGGGGCTCTGAGGTAAGCGCGGGCCGGGGAGGCCGCTCCGTCCCTCTCGGCCCGCCCGCCGCTTTTTTCTCCCCCGTCCGCCCCCGCGGGCCGTGAGGGGACGGGCACAGGCCGCGGCCTCGGCCCGGCGGCCGCTGCGGAAACCGCGGGGAGTTCCCACGGCAGCCGGGCCTGAGGCGCTGCCCTGCGGCCTGGGGCTGCTGCCGGGCCCGTGCCCGCTCCCCCCGGGCCCGCTCGCCCCGGGGATGGGGGGTGAAGGTGGTCTGAGGGTGACGAGGCTCCAGCTGCTCCCGGCCAGCGGTGGCTGCGTCCCCGAGCCCTGCCCGGTGACAAACTCAGCTTTATCGCTAACTAAACCGCCGTTAATGGGCGTCGTTACCTGTCTTCTATGAATTTTGCCCCAGACCCGTGTCTGAGCATTGGTTTCCAGTGCTCAGTGAGGATCGGGTGGGTCCAGGGTGGCGGGATATAAATGATCTCTGGGCTGGTTTTCTCTCACAACCATCAGATCCCCGATGCGGATAGAATATTGACATTTTTAGGCTGCAGCGTTTATTTCTGAAGCTCCTGTCAGGGGATGTTCCTGTACAGGCTGGTGCTGGGCGGGGGGGGGAGTGGGAGAAAACCTATGAGGAAAGTGCTCCTGGAGTTTTAAGGAATAACTTCGTGTGTTTGTGGGATGGAATCCGGAGCAGTGACTGGGCACGTTGACTCGACACTGCTCACTTGCTTTCCGGCACATCTGGTGAGATGTGCTGCCCTTTGCTCTGTCTTTTATTGATTTCTTGGGGGGAAAAAAAAATGGAGTTCTGTCAGTTTTCTGGGTGGACAAATTTTCTCCAAGTGTCTTAATTGCAGAATTAGGTAAATAATGTTTTCACTGCTTAAAGCAGCTGATTTTGACGACCCCCAAAGTCCCCCCGATTACTTAAGTATCGTTTAAGAAAATGTTTTGAAATCCCTTTGTACAATTTGTAAATGTCAGAATTTGACTCCTGACACTATTTGAGAATAAAATTCTGTGTCCAATATTCCTTGATTTCTGACTTCATAAAAAATACAATCAATTGGCTCTTACAATATTTCAGTGAGGAAACATCATTCAGACCCTTCCTCTACTCAATTTCAAAGGGCAAAACAGAACTTGGTCTCTTGCTCTGGTGCTCTCTGTAGCATTTTAGGGAATTTAGAGAATCAGGGAATTAGTGGAAGTTGTGGGAATGGGTTCTCTTTTTAAATTAATGCTCCTTGGGCATGTCAGGTGTTTCTGGTGGGTTCATGCACTCTGAGGCCCGTGGTATTTGGAAGGTGTCTGTGAACTTTGGAGTGAGAAATGAAAGGTGCCCTGATGAACTGTGACATTCCTGGTTTTGTTTGAAAGGAAGGTGGGTTTGAGGCTCAGGTTTGAAGTGGGATGAGTTTCCTTGGCTGGAGGGAGATGATGCCCAGAATTTTAGGAGTCCTTAAAGCAAATTTCCTGAGCTGCTGTTGCAAAATCCTTTCAGTTAAATGACTTTTGAGATGGAACTGCGTGGGGACTTCGGGTTTACTGTGAAAATCATCACCCTTACCTGTCTGGTTATAAAAAAGTGGTGTTTGTACAGATTGGGACAATAATCATTCTCTGGACGATAAAGACTTGGGTGTTGCTCCTCCTGTCAGTGCTCTGTGACAGCAAAATTCTTCCCTCACCCCAAACAGAGCACCTGCTTTCAGGTAAATAAATTAAATTCAGCTGTCAGAGCAGTTTTACCCGGGGGGTGACTGTGCTCAAGTATTATCCTTTTTGGTGCTTCTTGTCAGAGCTTGAGACCTGCAGGTTGAGGATTTTCCTTAGAACTTCTCTCTTCAGACACGTAGATGCCAGTCTCTGTCTCTGGTGCTCACAGGAGGCCATTCCAGGGGGAAATTCCTGGTTTTCCAGCTAAGTAAAGTTAAAGGCATGTGAGTCTTGTGTGACACTCACATCCCCGGGGGGTGTGAGGTGCAGGAGGAATTTCTGTCTTGTTGCAATCCTTGCTAAATCTTTTTATTGATTGATGTTGGATGAACAATTAAACATTCCAGAGCAAGCAGAGATGAGCAACCCTAAACTGAAAACTTGTATTTCTAATGGAAAATATTTTATCTTTTATTCCTGTAAGCAGAACTTCACACCAGTGAGAGAAAGATCAGCAAAACCCTCTGTGCTTTCTCCCTGGGGTGTTTATTTTGGGTGGTTTTATTGGTTTCACTGTTTCTTGCAGGCTGTTTTGAATCTTTCATGGGACAGTAAGGCAGAGAAACTAATAGCAGAGAGCGGGGAGGGCAGGCTGTGGTTTAGCACTTCAGAAATGAATGGGAGTTTCTGTAGCACTGGAAATTTATTGTCATTTTTGCTGCTGCTGCCTGGATTTCGGTTTGAGGGGCCCCGGTTACCTGGGACACTTTGCAGGGTGCAAAATGTAGATTTTCCTTTATAGAAGCTAAAACTGCGTTTGAGGACAGACAAAGTTGTGTCCACTGCACATTTGTCATGAATTCTGCTCATAAACTTGAAGTGGTTGGTGTTTGCAGCCATGAGGATGTTGGGAAGCTGCATCATTTGCTGGGGAAGGTTTGGTCCGTGCTGTAAAGGACACGTGGAATCATGGATTGGTTTGGGTTGGAAGAGACCTTAAAGGACATCCCATTGCACCCCTGCCATGGGCAGGGACACCTTCCCCTATCCCAAGTTGCTCCAGGCCCTGTCCAGCCTTGGACACTTCCAGGGGCAACCCCAGCTTCTCTGGGCACCCTGTGCCAGGGCCTCCCCACCCTCACAGGGACGAATTTCTTCCCAATATCCCATCCAGCCCTGCCATCTGTCAGTGTGAAGCCATTTCCCCTTTTCTTGTCACTCCAGGCCCTTGTAAATGATCCCTCTCCATCTTTCCTGCAGCTCTTTCAGGTACTGAAAAGGCACACTTAGGTTACCCCGAAGCTTCTCTTTTCCAGGCTGAACAACCCCAATTCTCCCAGCCTTTCCTGCCAGCAGAGCTGCTCCATCAGGCATGGTTTCTTATATCACCCAACCAGCAGTTTTCTCCCTAGAAAGCCCTGATTTAGTGCCTTATTTGGGGAGTCCTGCAGCGGGACCCCTGAGAGCAGTGAGGGTGCAGGAGCAGGACTCTGCTCTTGGTTGACTCTTCCCCCTCGGAGCGTTCATTGGGCTGCGTGCTGTGGTTCGGCTCAGCAGGGAAAAATCAATGACTCACATTTCCACAGAAAGAACTGTAATTTCCAGTCTCATAGCAACTGTCCTTTCAACACTTTCAAACCTTCTGTGACAAAATGTTTAACACTCACCCATCAGCTTTTAATGCTCCAGGCTGGTCCGCCCACTCCCCCCAGCTGAAACCTGCATTTGTGCATCCCTGAATCCCCCAGAATCCGAGGGGGGATGCTGGCAAGACGTTGAACAGTTAAATATAAAATCTTAGACATGAGAGAAGTGTTGCTGACTGCATTACATCAAGACAGAGTGACTCTGGCAGGGCTTAAAATTCAAAACTGTGTTCTCTTCACTTTGATTTGAGTCCCCGGTTTGTTTTTATACACCTTCAGATAGTTTAAAATAGGTTTGGCTGGTGGCTTGGCTAAAATATTTTTGGAAATTATCTTACTTAGAGAAAGATATTCTTTAGTATAAAGAATCTTGGTTTTCTTCCTGGATCTTCTTTCAAACTGAAAGAGAGCAGGGTTAGGTGGGATATTAGGAATTGGATATTAATGGGATTATAATAGGATGGGGAGGCCCTGGCACAAGGTGTCCAGAGAAGCTGGGGCTGCCCCTGGATCCCTGGAAGTGTCCAGGGCCAGGCTGGACGGGGTTTGGAGCACCCTGGGACAGTGGAAGGTGTCCCTGCCATGGCTGGGGGTTGGAATGAGATGTCCTTTAAGGTCCCTCCCAACCCAAAGCAGTCCATGATTCCATGATTCCGTGTGTCCTTTACAGCACAGACCAAACCTGTTCCTATTCCCAGCTGTGGCTCCTGCTGTTCCCAGGCCTCGGGAGGTGAGCCCAGGTGTGGGGCTTCACCTGCCCAAAGCCACAGGGATGAGCAGGGCAAGGTCCCACCGTGTCCCTCCCCACGTGTCCCCTTGAGGAGGCACAGAAGGACTCAGGGTGCTGATGGGAAGTGACAAAATCTGGGCTGTGCCTTAATAATGCCAACATTGGAGGGCAAAGAGCTCATTAAACATGTCCAAATGAGACCAAAATAATCAGGCACTGAGGTTATAGAACACTGATGGAACTGGGCACCTGTCTGCTGTCCAAATTCATTACTAACTGGATTTAACTGGTTTTCTCGTAGCTGATGATGGAAGAGGTGCACAAGGGCAGCAGCAGCAGCTCTGTTACGTCCCAGCCCTCAGCCGTACAAGGTACAACCCTCCAGGCAGCTCAGCTCTCTCATATTGCTCAACAGGTAAAGCCTGGGCTGGATCTCAGCAAACATTTCAGGGAGTTCAGAGCCCGTTTTTATGTGCTACAAACTATAGATCCATTCTTAGAGGCACACGGAGAAGAAAAAATAGAAAAAGGCTAAGAAAAAATGTGGTTTGTTTGATGGTGGATGGCGTAAAATTAATTTAAAAGTGTTCAAAAGCTAATTTTTGTGTTTGTACAATGCAGAAATGCAGCCCAGATTTGGGGTTAGTCAACCACAGGAGCTGCTCAGGAATAAAATGAGGGCCTGGTTTCATTTTTTCCTTAGAAAAAGCATTTCCAGCTCCTTTTGTAGTAGCAGCAGTCCTGGGTACTCAGCACCATGGAAACACTTGGATTTTAGCCCAACACGAATATATTTAATATAATAAGCCGTATGAAGTTGAAAATTTGAGATTTTTCCTCTGAGGTAACATCCCTGTCAGAGCTTTAACCTGAATCCCTTAGAACTGGTGAAAGAGTGAATCCTTCCAGGAGGGTTTTCCTGGGAAAAAGCAATGTTTTGCAGCTCATCCACTGTTTATCTTGTGGAGGCAATTGGGATTTTGATGCAAAATTTAGATATAGCAGAGGAGAGAATATCAGCAGGTGTTCTGGGGTTTGTTTCCTGATCTGTTTTTATATAAAGTTCTGATTGTCCCTTAATATTGTGAGTTACAATACAGAAGTAGCATTAAATGGAAATTCAGCTCTGTGTGTGTATTTTAATGATCCTTTCATCTTCTCCTGTATTTCAGATTAATAAAAGTAGTGAAGAAATTTGATGAGGAAAGTGGTTATTTACTTACGATCTACATGTGTAACTTGAGTTATTTTTGTTATGTGAACAACATAAATTGAATTAAAGTGCAAAGACTCATGAGAGTTCCACATCAAAACTACAAACCCTCTAGGAAGTTGAAGTATTTTCATGTTTTTAATATGTTACATAATATCACCTATTTGGTTATGTGACATAATGCCACATTTGATTTTTCTCCAACCAAGGGAAATTGTAACAAACTGTTTCAGCCTTTTTCATATGCAAATAATGTCTCAAAAATATGCGTCTTTAAAGGTACTTTTGTGACTTAATTAGAATTAAAATAAGCTGCTAATGCTGGTTCTCCACCAGTTCTCCTACACGTGTTGCACTTCCTGAGTCCTGTGGCACAAAGGTTTTACTGACGGTTTTTGGTCTGTTGTAGATGTCTCTCAGAGGTTCTGCTCCCCTCACAGTCGTTCAGCTTCCAGGAGAGCAAGTCCAGGTCCAGGGAGTCATTCAGACAGCTCAGTCCTCCTCTGTCATCCACTCCCCTCAGGTGCAAACCGTGCAGGTAACTCCAGAATGCCTTTAAATACCCCAAATCTGCAGTTGTGTAGGTGAGAAGATGTGAAAAGATGCTCAGAGGCTTCTCTGCCTCAGCTGCCTTTGTGCCCTGCTGTAAGAGGCAGTGAGCAATCCAAGGACAGTCCTGTGGGATACCACACATCCCCCATTTGGGCTCGAAATTATTCCTCGTGGGAAGTCACCTTTGGAATCGACATGAAACCATTTGGTGTCGTCTCCCTTTATTAAAAAATCCAATCCACAGCTCTGCAGTTGGTGCCTTGGCAGACAGGTGGGGTCTGACAGCCAAAGGAGGGGAGTGGGGAATAACAGAATAATTCAGTGGTGGATTAAAATGAGTGTTTGGGAAAGGTGGAGCTGCATGAAGGGGAATGAGCTGCTGGGTGCTCTCTCATGCTGTAACTCCCTTTCAGCGGTACCCAAGTCTCTGCTTGTGTCTCTTACTCACTTGCCATGTGATTTTTGTGAGAGGAGTCCCTTCTGAGAGGTACCCAGGGAGTTCCAGTGAGTCTGTTCCTGCTCCACTCAGTCCCTGCTGCAGAGCCCTCGGGGACCTGGAGTTCCACTGGGAAACCACTGCCCTGGCAGCCGGGTGAGGGAGGAGCTCCCTTAAATTCCAGGAATTTGTCCCTGATCCTTGTCCCACACTCCTCACACCACACTAAACTGCTAAACCACGAGAAGCAAACCTGGAAGGGATTGTCAGCTGTCACTGCTGTAACATCAGAGCAGGGAGAGGAGAATGTGTCACTGCTGAAAGCAGTCAGGCATCTGCATTGGCTGCTTGTTGGTGCTCGTGTCTCTTTTAGTCTCTTTCCTTTTCCTTCCCCCTGGTTGCACAGTCTCCACTGACTGGATTCATTCCTTTTCTGTAATTTATGAACATTGTGGCCTTGTTGGGGGGGAAAAAAAAGGTACAACACGAGCAGGTTTTTTTCCCTGCTGATCATAGGCTGCTCTGTCTCTGCAGTTCAGTGAGAGGCTTTTCCCAGAGCTCTGTGCCTTCCTCTGGACTCTGGTACTGGCACACGGATAAGAACAAATAAATGTTTTGTTCACTAATAAGGAGCATCAGGGACAAAATAACACTTTGAACTGGATGAGCACACAGTGGAATAAAGAAAATTGTAGATAGTACTTTGCATATTTACTCCCTCATATGCTGCTGCCTTAAATATTATTTTCATTGGACTTTTACATTCTCACCAACAAACCCCACTGCTCTTCTTCTACATGAAAGATTTCAGGTGCTTTCTGTGTTTGTCCTATACATCACTGGTGTCCTGTTCCCTTTCTCACCAGGTATCTTCCTTGTCTGAGAGTGAGGATTCTCAGGACTCCTCAGACAGCATTGGCTCCTCACAGAAGGCTCGAGGCATCTTGGCTCGTCGTCCATCGTACAGGTGTGATGCACTTGGTGTTTTTATTTGAAACCAAAACAACAGCCTCTTCCCACGGTCTTCAATATTCTGCTGCCCTCCAGTTGTATCATTTTACTGAAGTGAGGAGTGTAGTCAAATGTCAAACTCCTTTTTTCACAGAAAAATTTTGAAAGATCTTTCCTCTGAAGACACACGGGATAGAAAAGGAGATGAGGAAAGTCCTGGGGTCTCCACTGTCACCTCCATGTCTGTTCCCACACCCATCTACCAGACAAGCACTGGACAGTACAGTATGTTACCCAAAATATCATCACAGGTTTTATTCAACTTGCCTCAAAATACAGATTTTGTTAAATATTTGAGTAAGATGAAGGACAAAAGTTGGTTATTATCTAGTAGTCAGTAACGTTAGTGTGTAGAAGTAACTGGTATCTACTGACTTCAGACAAGCTCAGTGCTTTGTAATTTTAATTTTTGCACATTAAGACGTTTAAGGGTGTTGGTATGAAGCACGCAGTAGTGTTCTTTGCTGGATTCAACCCAAAATGTCAGTGAAGACACCTATATATATGTACATATATATATATATATATATATATATATAATGGGGAACACTAAAAGGCTTCTGTGGTATCAGAGAGATACAAAAAATTAGGATTCAGTCCTTTGATGTTACCACTTGGTGTTCATGGTGCTTCACACCTGCTCCTCTCCATCCTGTGAGGGTGGGGAGGCCCTGGCACAGGGTGCCCAGAGAAGCTGGGGCTGCCCCTGGATCCCTGGCATTGTCCAAGGCCAGGCTGGACAGGGCTTGGAGCACCCTGGGACAGTGGAAGGTGACCCTGCCCATGGCAGGGGTGGCACTGGATTGGCTCCCAACCCAGCCCATTCCAGGATGCTGTGATTTACCTGTTTTCTACTGTACAGCTACAAATCCTCTTGTCCCTGTGCCTTCCCTCACAGTTGCCATCGCAGCCAACGGGCTGCAGCTGGCAGGGCCGGGGGCAGACGGGGTGCAGGGGCTTCAGACACTGACCATGGCCAACGCCGGCGGCTCCCAGCCCGGGACCACCATCCTGCAGTACGCCCAGACCTCGGATGGGCAGCAGATCCTGGTGCCCAGCAACCAGGTGGTGGTGCAGAGTGAGTACCCCCTGGGGACACGGTTACACACGCCCCTGTCACCACGAGTGTCACCTGCTAACGCTGCCCCGTTTGGTGTCCCCTAGCTGCCTCTGGAGACATGCAGACGTACCAGATCCGCACCACGCCCACCACCTCCTCCCTGCCCCAGACCGTGGTGATGACGTCCCCCGTCACTCTGACATCACAGACGAGCAAGATGGATGATCCACAGCTGAAACGAGAGATCAGGCTGATGAAGAACAGGTGAGTGCACCTGAGCTGCTCGGCTTGGTGAGTTCCGTGTGCTGAGATCGTGAAAAAGATTTCCAGGATCGTAAAGTCCAACCTGTGACAGATCTCTACCAGAGCGCTGAGTGCCAGTGTCACTGAGTGCCACCTCCAGGGATGGGGACTCCACTGCCTCCCTGGGCAGCCCCTTCAATGCCTGACCACCCTTTCCATGGAAAAATTCCTCCCAATGTCCAACCTGAACCTCCCCTGGCACAGCTTGAGGCCATTCCCCTCCTCCTGTCCCTGTTCCCTGGGAGCAGAGAGTTGTGGAGAGGGAGAAGGTCCCCCCTGAGCCTCCTTTTCTCCAGGCTGAGCCCCCCTGGCTCCCTCAGGAGTTCTCCAGACCCTTCTCCTGCTGCTCCAGCCCTTCCCCAGCTCCATTCCCAACTCTGGATATGCTCCAGCCCATCCATATTTCTCTTGCAGTGAGGGTCCAGAACTGGAGGGGCCTCAACAGTGTCCAGCACAGGGGAGCAATCCCTGCCCTGGTCCTGTGCCACACCATGGCTGGTACTGCCCAGGTGCCCTCAGCCTCCTTCCCCACCTGAGCACACCTGGGCTTGGGGGAGATTGTGACCCAAACATGGGAAACTGTGACCCACACATGCTCCCTTGAGTCTCAGTGTGGAGAAACCAAAACTGGGTTTCCCCTGCAGATTGGCTGCCATGTGTCTTTGAAAGTCCTGCTGCATTTCCTGCTCTCCTCGGGCAGTTTGGGCTTGGTTTTGTTCCTCACTGCAGTTCCAGCTCTCTCGTATTGGTCAGTATTGTGACGTTCAGAAAACAGAGTTCACATCTAAAATAAAGAACTCTGCTTGTCTTGCAGAGAAGCTGCCCGGGAATGCCGTAGGAAGAAGAAGGAGTATGTGAAATGTTTGGAAAATCGAGTGGCGGTCCTGGAAAATCAGAACAAAACTCTAATTGAAGAGCTAAAAACTTTGAAAGATCTTTACTGTCATAAAAGTGTGTAAGAAGAGAAGGTAAAAACCTTTGGGGACTGGTGAAATATCAGAGGAGAATTCTTTTTTTTTATACTGAATTTTTTTAACTAGATGAAAGGTCAAAAATGAAACTTTTCTACCTAGATTTCACAGCTCAAAGACTCTATAGATTTTCTTTACAACACGTTGGTGACAAAGTACAAACAGGAAACAAGAAAACCTCACCAAAATTCCTGCTGGCACAACTGGAAACTGATAAAATTCAAGATTGCAGCTACAGCGGAAGGACAGTCACGCGTGGCGAGGCAGGTGATGAGAGTTTCTTTGAAAATTCCTATGAATACCTCTGATAAGGGAGGCAAAATTTGGTTACAAAGAAAACATGGATGAAACGGAATCCTTGCCATAGCTGACATTATCAGTAACGTTTATAACCAGTGTATGTTTTGATTTCTTACTCTTTTTCAAGCCTTTTTCCTTCAGTTATTTGTCTGTAAATATTTTTATTTTAACCTGTAAGTTGGTATTTACAGGTGCAGATGATAAAAAAGCTGATGCTTTGCTCGAGGTATAAATTATGTTTTTACTCTTTCTCAGATGACAATTTAAAAAGTTGGGATGATTTTTTTTCCATGTTTGCCGTGTTTATCAGATTTGGGGAAGGATCTGCAGAAGGCAGCGAGAGGCCTGGTCCTGGAAATGTCTGAGGCACAGAAAATTGTGTTGATTTTCTTAGAGAATTCAACACATCAGTGATTTTAAAGCACAGCGTGAGGGGCAAGGACTGGTGACAAAAGTTCTGAAGGATTTCTGAGATTAAACTTCTGAGAGTTTTTAATTTCGCAAGAGTTTGTTCTTAGTTCTGGGCATGAGAAACATCAATCATTGAAAATTAAATAGTGTGCTGATCATATCTACAATTAAACACTCAGTGCTTGTCCTGGCCGGGGATTCTCCTGGGCTTTGGAACATGAAACCAAATAGAAGAAAAATGATGTAGTAAAAAATGGAAGATCTATACCAAAGGGTTACGAGGTTCTAATCTCTGGTTTATTGCTGGAAGTAGTGCAAAATTACTATTTCCAGCCTTATTTTGTAAGGTAGGAGCTATTTTGCAAAGTAACGGTGTCTTTGTAAGCAAATACTATATTGCAAACGGGGAGATGGTTGGTATATTTTGTAGCTAAATTGTGATCTTTACAAAACCTGAAATTGAGTTTCTATACGTATTTTGACAGTTTATATCTTTCATTTTAGTAACCAAATGAAATATTTTGTGAACCAGATTTTCAAGGATATATTTTTATGGATAGTACAAAGTCAAATGAGATCCTCTTTGGTGTAGGAGATACTTGAATTAATTTTGTATGTCTGTAGGCAACTTGCAGAAAAAATGGATCCTAAAGAGTATTGGGGGAAAAAAAAAAGAGAAAAAAAAAAAGAAATTAGGGCTTTTTACTCCCCACAGTTGACAATATCTGCACATTAGATCTCATCGTGTCAGAGAGTCCAGTTTGTACAATTTTAATTTGTTTCAGGTGAAAATCAAAAGTTTGACATGATCAGGACTCCTTTGCCTGGGGAAATCTCCATTCTTGGAGATGCCCAGAGCTGTCTGGCTGTGGGCAGGACATGGGACTGTTGAGGACACGGTCCTGGGCAAGATGTGACCCTGGTGGTCAGGCCGTGGTCTTGGGCAGGTGCTGTAGGTGACTGCAGTGCTTCTTGCACGAGTAATAAACCATTTCCATAGCTGGGATTGAATCCTGCTTCCAGTTCTGTCAGCGGGAATTACTCCATGGACTGTGCTGTTCCAAGGTGTTAGAGCTCCGTGTGTGTCGTGCTAGCTCGGATCTGGATGGAATTCCAAGCTGTGCTCCCTCCCTGGATGTGTAATGCTTATCCCATGGTCAGTCAGTATTTTTGATTTTACTCCTTTGGGAATTAATGGACTTGTAGCAAGCCAGAGCTCTTTGCCATGAGGAATCTGCATTCCACAATCTCCTGGTTAGTGGGCTAGAAAAGGATATTTTTTTCCCTGAAGTTCCTAAGTCTCTGATTGTTGTGGACACGAGTCCCAGTGCGTTTCCTTTAGGCCAGGCTGGAGTGTGACTCCTGGTTGCCATCATGTCAGAAAAAAGCTTTGTGACACATCAAAAATAAGGTTGGGAAAGTCCTAAACTGAGGGAGCTGCTCCTGGAGAGGTGTCAGTGTTTCCTGTTTCTTTGGTGGAATTTCAGGAAAATTGAACAGCCTGGAATGTGTCTGGAACATGCACCTCAGAGAACTGGACCTTTTTCTCCAGAGCTGTGTGTCACCTGGCACGTGTGAGAGGGCTTGACCTACAGTTCTGAACTGCTTTGGGAACTCTGTGGTAGCTGATCCTCACTGTGTTCTCTTTTTTCTTTTGTAATATGGAATAATAATAAACAAAAACTATCAAGTGTTAAGGCTGTAAAAACCTGGTGGCCAATTCTTCTTGTATACAGCAAGGGAAGCACCTGTCCTGCCAGATACACCAGGAGTCAATTTTTATACTCTTAAAAAGTGTGTTGGAAAGAACAGCTGATTTTTCATCATGGGAATATTAAACAGTAACACAAGTTCGCTCTTTAAGCACTGATTATGAAGTTCTTAGTTTGGATTTACTTTAAAATCTCGATTTTAAAGAGTAAAATCTCATTCCTGAGGGTAAGAGATGCAGCAGCTGATGCTGTTCTGCTGATTGGTTCCAAACAGTCCGTGCTTTCCATGAATTGTAAATATTTGTTGAAACAATTAATGGTTGCAAATTTTGATCTTGGTAAATAAAGTCGCTAAAATATTATAATTCTGATGGTCCCTATTTATTTTTAATGAAGGCAGAGCTGCAGTGGTGCTGACCAGGTGTGAATACTTGTGTGGGATAGGGTCATATGACAGCCAGGAATAAATAATAGTCAATTTTAATGGATTAAATGGCACCTTTAATCACCTGCCAGTGCTAAAAATCATGAGTGCACAACAGCTTTTACCTTCCTGCAGGGTTTTTTTTTTTACCTTCTTGGTTTTTAATAAGTTACGGTTTGGTTAATTAAATGGTTAATTAAAACCTTTGTGTGCTCTGCTGGTTTTTACCCGGCAGAGGGAGCATCTGCCATCCCCAAACCCTGGTGGCATCACTGAGTGTATTTAACCTTCTCATGGCTGGAAAAGCACAGAAATAGCAGGGGAGGGGGGAAGAAAGTGTTTCCAGTTGATAACATTTCTGTATTCAATTTTCCTTATTAGTGCCAAGGCTGTTACTGTTCCCTCTACTATCAGTGTGGATATCAGAGGCAGGAAACAAAAAACACAATTGCAAACACTGATGCCTCCTGCAGCCACCTAGAAACAGAGACTAGACAAGAGGAAGGGAATAAAGACAGGTATTTATTTGAAGGGCCTTCAAGGTACACCCTGGGGGAGCCAGAGGCTGCTTCCAAAAATTGGACCCCAAGATGGACCCCAGGTCACGAGTTCTTCACACTTTTATAGGTTTGGATCATTTGCATATCAGGGTTAATTCTCCAATTAAAGCCCCAGTTTTAGCGATGTGATTCCCCTCAGCTTGCCCCCCCCCTTAGAATCTTTGGTTTACACATTTTGGGCCTAAAAACAGCCTGGAGGCAAAGCCTGGAGAGGCTTTGTTATGTCTACCCAGTACGAGAGAGCAGGAATTACAGGCTCCAAGGAACTTCAGAGTTACACTCTAAACAGTCCAGAATTTGAAAATAGAAAAGTTAAAACCTAAGGCATCAACACGACTCCTAAAAAGTAAGTGCACATCCTTTAGCTCTTGGTTTTATTGTGAGTCAGGAGGGAGCTCGTTTTCCCAAACTCTCCCAGGCAGTACAAACCTCCACGAGGATGACACGATGGTTTGCCCCTCACAAAGTCTGTGCGAGCACGGTGTGTGCCACAGTCAGGAGGATGGTGAGTGCGGTGCTCAGGGGGTTCTGACTCCCGTTGGCCAACCGAAGTTTGGCTTTTATCCATTTTCTGTACTGAGACAGGCGGACGTAGATCCCGGGATACCTGGGGCGGCCGCAGCCAACCCCAAAGCTGGCGATGCCAATGAGGTAGTACTTGTCCGTGTCGGGGTGGTAACACACCAAGGGGCCCCCGCTGTCGCCCTGCAAATGAACACCACAAAAACCAGTAGCGTGTAACTCCTTCCAGGAAACAATTCAGGCAGTAAGCAGTCTATTTTTTAGATTTATTTTAAGCAACTCAGTTAACCGGTCAGTCACAATGACAGTGGCACGTGGACAGCTCAAGGTAAATCTGGTGCTGCTGAAAGACCTGGAATCAGCATCCCAGAGGTTGGAAAGGCCCTCCAAGAGCATCAAGTCCAACCTCTGCCTGATCCTCACCTCGTCACCCAGCCCAGAGTGCTGAGTGCCGCATCCAGTTGTTCCTGGGACACCTCCAGGGATGGGGACTCCACCACCTCCCTGGGCAGCCCCTGCCAAGGCCTGAGCACCCTTTCCATGGGGAAATTCCTCCTGATTCTGGTCAAGACTCTGCACTGCTTCAGTATCTTTTAACTCAGGTTCTGTTGTTTTCTCTCTGCACCTTTTCATGCCTAAACCTAAACCTTCACTCCTCACTTAATTGGGGAGTGCACACGGTGTGGGAGCTCCGAGAGAAACAGTAAGGAACACACATCCCATGTCTCGGCCGTGTCACCTGCTTAGGGAAAACTGCTGAGAGAAGCAGGAACTGTATCAGACAAAGCACTTAGGATACATTATGGGGTTTAATTAAAAATGTCTCCATGTCCCAGCTGGTGCTGCAGCTTCTGCCACTGCTTTGACCTGAGAACTGGCTTTTCCGAGAAGGAGGGGGTGATTGCTCAGCATTTAAACAAAAATCATGACACATCCCTGAGCCATTTCCTAGAGCCCTATCCCTGAACCACATCCCTGAGCCGTATCCATGTCCAGTGCTGCTCTCCAGCATAAGAACAGGTGAGACAGACATGTGCTTCACACACACTCCATGGTACAGTGACACATCTGTCCGATGTTTTGTATCTTATATAATTTACAGACACCTTTGTGGCATAAAGCTGCATTCTTTATCCTTCCTCTTTGTTCGCTTACTCCTGTCATCTTTCCAATATCACCAAATTCTTTGTGTATATTTTTGCTTTGCAATCACCGTCCCACCCTTTTACGATGCTTCCTTTGCATTTGACACGTTTTCCAGTTAGTATTTCTGCTGTTTTAATTAATTATGCTACAAATCACGATGCTGCTGAGCCTCTGGCTTGGGAGTTCCAGTGAGGCAGGTGGGCACCAGCTCCCTTCTCACCTGGCAGGTGTCGGTGCCTCCGGCCCAGACGCCAGCACAGAGAGCTTTGGTGTCCATGAGCCCCGCGTACCCTTCGGAGCTGTTACACAGGCTGGGAGGGAGGATTTCCACTTGGGCTTCTTTTAGCACAGATGAGATTTTACCTTGAATGGAGACAGAATTTAGAAAGGTGAAATATGCTGGGGTGTGTAGCAATTTTACTGTGGGGTTTTTTTTTTTGTTGTGCCAGCCTAGGCGTGTTCCTGGACATGTTTAGACACGGATATGACACAGCTCCTGCCTGTTCCCAATGGATTGCAAATGCAGTGGGTTAAAGGTTTGCAGACTTGTGGTTGATGTAGGTTTAGCAATTCTTCCTCAGAAGAAGCATCAATGAGAAGACACCTGCCTTGCTCAAAGTGTCAGAGGTGACTTATCAAACAGGCTCATACAATCCCAGCCGACCCCAAAACTCCCACACACAACACCAACTGGCACTGAATTTGTGCCCAGTGGGAGTAAAGAGAGAATTAGAGGGGGTGTAGTCATTCATAAATCCCATGGGAACCCCCCAGTTCACACCATGTGGCATCAGAATTGTTGCTTTTCAATAAAATAACTGTTTCCAGCAGCCCATGTTGACCTGCACCACAAATCTGAAATCAGCTGAGTTTATTTTCCTTTTTTTTCATGTTATACTTGGAAGAAAGGCTGGGAACTGTATTCCTGTGGTTACAGCTGTGTGGGTCTAACCTGCTCGTGATGGAAAACCCCTGAAAGCAGATCCTCACTGCAGAGTTAAATGACGTTGTGTGAGGAGACCATAACCTGTGCAAATCCAGTTAGAATCACTGAATGGTTTGGGTTGGGAGGAACCTTAAAGATCATCCAGTTCCAACCCCCCCATCATGTCAGGGACACCTTCCACTACCCCAGGCTGCTCCAAGCCCCATCCAACCTGGCCTTGGACACTTCCAGGGATCCAGGGGCAGCCACAACTCTGGGCACCCTGTGCCAGGGCCTCACACCCTCACAGGGAGGAATTCCTTCCCAATATCTAATCTGAACCCGTCCTCTTTCAGTTTGGTGCCGTTGCCCCTCGAAAGGTCGGAAAAGGCCTCTAAGATCCAAGTGCAAAGTGAGTTTATAAATTCAGGGAGCTGGAGTGGGCAGTACCCGCTGGTGCATGGGGGAGAACGTGCTCAGCTCATTCCAGAGCCCCTTACCCTTCTCGGCCGTGCGTCCCCAGCCGCTGATGTAGCAGTCGGAGCTGTTCTCCAAGGGCAGGATCAGGGGAGCTGGGGGCAGGCACATGGGCTGGATGTAGAGGCTGTACCGCACCGCCGATTTCAGCTCGAACACTGCCACGTCGTTCTCAAAGGTTTCTCTCTTGAACTCCGAGTGCACAAAGATCCTCCTGATCCTTCTTTTTTTTGTGTGTGGACTGTGTTTTTGAAGGTTGTGCACGCCCATAACGGCTCGCCAGGAGCATGGATCCCTACGAGAGAATTCACGTGGGTTTTACATGTTTTTAACCATTTGTTTTTGTAGGATCATGGAATCCCGGAATGGTTGGATTGGAGGCACCTTAAAGCTCATCTCATTCCTCCCCCTGCCATGGCGGGGACACTTCCCATTATCCCAGGCTGCTCCAAGCCCCATCCAGCCTGGCCTTGGGCTCTTCCAGGGATCCAGGGGCAGCCCCAGCTTCTCTGGGCAACCTGTGCCAGGGCCTCCCCACCCTCACAGGGAGGAATTCCTTCCCAATATCCCATCTAACCCTGTCTTCTTTTGCTTATGCACCTTTAGGAATATACATTGAAAATTCCACGGTAAATATTTCCTGGAACAAATTTGCCTCATTACCGTTCTGTCCACGTGAACACTGCCTATTGATGGTTATGGCTGTTAAGGAAAATTCAGATTAAGGATTTAAGGTGACACCCAGATTTTGCCTCCCACCCCATCTCAGCAGAGGCCACCAGGAGATATAAGTCTGAAAAAGCTAAAAACTGGTTTTGTTTTGGACAGAGGAAGGAGGCTCATCCTCCACAATGCTCATAAAGACTCTGCTTGTACCTAGACCTCGGAAATCCATTATCTAGAAGTAAAAATAATGACTATCAAGTTAATATAAAATCTAGAAATAGAGGTAGAGTCATTCAGACCTAATTTCTAGTCAAGTATGTCGAAAAAAATCTTTATTAAGTGAGGTTTGAATTTGGCCTGTGATGAGCTATAAAATTCAAATTAACCTCCAAAATTAAGGTAAAACTTAAATTGATAAAGAGGCGTTATATTGCAAATAAATGTTTGTTAAATGCAAACAAGGGGCTGATGTAACAAAGTCCCGATAAAGGATAAAATTCCAAAGTTCACAGATTTTACAGTTCACTTTCCCCCAGGTCATAGCTGTGTCAACACAGTCGATGCCAACTGATGCAGATTGTGCAACTGTGGTAAAGGCTGGAAAAGAGGCCAGTGCTGGGAGCTGAAATGCTCCAGAGTTGCTGTAAGTGCAGTTAAAAGTCCGTTCTGAGGCGTTATTACCACATTGTCAAAAAAAAAAAAAAATTAGGTGCCAAATTGTTGGTTCTGATAAACAAGAAAAAAGGAAATAATGTTAAAACTAATGATTTGGAGTGGTCTTGGAGGATGAAATGGATGGTCTTGGAGGTCTTTTCAATCAAAGAAAGGGGCTGTGCTCCAGCCCCTTCCCCAGCTCTGTTCCAGGCTCTGGATATGCTCCAGCCCCTCCATGTCCTCCTTGCCGTGAGGGCCCAGAACTGGACACAGCACCGGCGGTGCCCAGCACAGGGGGACAATCCCTGCCCTGCTCCTTTGGCCGTGCTGACTGCCACAACTCAGGTGCCCGTGGCCTCCTTCCCCCCTCCCTGGCACCGCCGGGCTGGCGTTCAGCCGTGGCACGCAGCGGTCAGCCCCAGTACCTACGTCCTGCCGTCGACGCAGTGGCCGGCGGTCAGCACGGCTTTCCGGCTCAGCAGGACGCCGCCGCACAGGTGCACGAACCGGACACCACCGCGCAGCACCTGCAGGCTCACGACCCACGGCCACGCGCCCTCCGGGGCCTCGTGGCCCCCCACGATCCAGGACGCGACGCTCCGGGCCAGCGGCAGCTGCTGCTGACACTCTGCAAAATACAACTTTTAGAGCACCTGTGATGCCTCCTGCAGCCACCTAGAAACAGAGACTAGACAAGAGGAAGGGAATAAAGATGGGTATTTATTTGAAGGTACACCCTGGGGGAGCCAGAGGCTGCTTCCAAAAAATTGGACCCCAAGATGGACCCCGGGTCATGAGTTCTTCACACTTTTATAGGTTTGGATCATTTGCATATCAGGGTTAATTCTCCAATTAAAGCCCCAGTTTAATGATGTGATTCCCCTCAGCTTGCCCCCCCTTAGAATCTTTAGTTTACACATTTTGGGCCTAAAAACAGCCTGGAGGCAAAGCCTGGAGAGGCTTTGTTCTGTCTGCCCAGTACGAGAGAGCAGGAATTACAGGCTCCAAGGAACTTCAGAGTTACACTCTAAGCAGTCCAGAATTTGAAAATATAAAAGTTAAAACCTAAGGCATCACCTGGAGGGCAAAACTGAGCTTCTGGGGCAGCTTTTGTGGGTGCTCGGGGTTTATTGGTTGGGCTTTTTTTCTGTTGTTTTGGGGGTTTTGTTTGGTTGGGTGCTTGGGGGTTTTGGTGGGTCTTTTTTGCTGCTGTTGGTGGTGGTGCTGGTTTTGGGGGGTTTTTTTGGTTTGGTTTGGTTTTGGATTTTCAATCTCCAGCATTAGCACAGGAAGGACATGGACCTGTTGGAGATGAGGCCACCAAGTTATTTAGAGGGATGGAGCAGCTCTGCTGTGAGGAAAGGCTGGGAGAATTGGGATTGTTCAGCCTGGAGAAAAAAAGCTTTGAGTTTACTTAACCATGGCCTTCCAGTGCCTGAAGGAGCTGCAGGAAGGATGGAGAGAGACCATTTACACAGGCCTGGAGTGCCAGGACAAGGGGCAATGGCTTTAAAGTGCCAGAGGGCAGGGCTAGAGGGGATATTGGGAATGAATTCCTCCTTGTGAGGGTGCTGAGGGCCTGGCACAGGGTGCCCAGAGAAGCTGGGGTTACCCCTGGATCCCTGGAAGCGCCCAAGGCCAGGTTGGACAGGGCTTGGAGTGCCTTGGGATAGGGGAAAGTGTCCCTGCCATGGCAGGGGGTGGAACGAGGTGGTTTTTAAGGTCCCTTCTTCCAGCCCAAACCCTTCCAATGTTCTCTGTACTGCGCGACTCACTGCCTCACACACCCCGGCGTCTGGGGATCCCGGGACTCCTCAGCCGATGTGAAATACGTGTATTTATCTGACTAAAGCGTATTTCTTGTGTACAGATTTGAGGTTAAGCGCGCTCAGTCGCTGCCGCTTTACGAATTCGCCAGATTTCGGTGTAAACGAGGTTTT
>VZRV01009053.1:122396-138852 GCA_013398115.1 Falcunculus frontatus
GGCGGGGGGGGGAGCGCCGGGAGCGCACCAAGATGGCGACACCCGCAGTCCCTCCCGCAGCTCCCCCCGCGCCGCAGTCCGGCAGCGCCGCGCCGGGGCCGCGCTGAGCCCGCCCGACACGGTGAGTCGCAGCCCCCGAGACCCCCGCGGGCTCCATCCGCAGCTCCCCTCGCTTGCTGTTCTGGTAGATCCATCCCCCCCGTACCCCTTCGCGCACCCCCCCCGGGGGCTCTGCCGCAGAGCGCGGCCCGGAGAGCCCCGGGGACACCGGAGGCGGGTTGTGGGGCGGTGCGGGGGGGAGGGCCTGGGGAGCCCCCAGCCCCAAATCCGCCGCGTGAGGAGGGTCCCGGAGCCTTGCCCCTTCTCAGCCACCCCCGCGGTGGATGCCCGGTCACCCCGCGCCCAGGGAAAGGGGTCGGGGGGCCCGGTTCTCTGCCCCCTCAGCACTGCCCTCCGCGCCCCATCCGGAGCCGCGGGGCTCCGGCAGCCGCTGCCCGGGCCGGGGAGGGTCCGTCCGCTGCAGCCCCAGGCCCCCGGCCCTGCGGGGAGTGGGGGGGGGACGGTGCCGGGCCCGGGATCAGCGTCCCCCGGCCGCCGGGCTGGGTCTGGGAAGGGGCAACAGCCCTCTGCGCCCACCCTCGACCTGGAGCCCCGTTTGGGCCCCATCCTTCCATCCTCCCATCTATTCCTGCATCCCTCCCTCCCTCCATCCCTCCCTCCATCCCCCTCTCCATCTCCCCTCCACCCCCGCTCCACCCCACAGCCTGGGGGGCGCACGGGACCCTCCTCCCACGCCCCAAATTGGGGGCCGTGCTCTTTGCATTGTAGGAAGGGAGAACCCGAGTTCTCCTCGATGTCCCTTCCCCCTCGGCCCTCGCTGCAGCGCTGCTCTGTCCCTCCACCACCCCCTGCTCCCACCGCTCGGCATGCAGAGAGGGGGATCTTGGAGGACAGGGGTTTTTTGGGGAGGGGAGGCGGGCAAGGGGATGCTTGGGGCAGCCTTGGTGTTGCAGCTGACCCAGATGTTGGGTCAGCATCGTGGTTGTGGCTCTTCCTTCCCTCTTTCCTTCCGCCACAGATTTTGGGGGGGATGGTGAGGGCAGATTTGGTTTATATTATTTTTTTTTTCCCCTTCCTGCTGGGAGGGAATTGCACATTCACGAGGTTTTTCTATTAAAAATCTGGGTGTCTTCCTCCCCTCCCCCTGCGTTCTGGTGCAAACTGATGCCCAGCTGATGTGGGGGTGGGGACACCGGGAGATGCTCCACGGCAGCGGCTGCGGATGATCCGGGGTGAAGTCGGAAAGTCTGGGAAGGGGAGTGTGTGCCAGGGCCAGCGGCTACATCCGGACCCTCGGGCCCTGAGCCGAATTTTGGAGGGTGATCCCAGGTGTGGGAGGATCACTGTTGTCCCCTCCGTGCCGTGTCGCAGCGGGAGCCCCCCGAGGGGCCGCGCAGGTGGGGCGGGTTTTCGCGGCTCCGGTTCTGTTCGTGCTCTGTGTGTGGCCGTGTAACGCGCTCCTGGCACACTGCAGCATTCCACCCGCACCGGGAGCCGTGACCGGGACGTCCTCTTTTCACACCGGGAAGCTTTCATTGTGAGGAGCGGAGGGGCGGGGGGTCCCCGTCCCCCTCCTGCCGGTGTCTTTAGAGGCGGAAAGCGAGGAAAGCGTGACAGTGGTGGTCTTCCCGGGCAGTCCTGCTGTGGAGGGATGGGGCCTGGAAATGGTCCCGTTTTCCTGTGTCGGTGCTGGAGGTTCTGGGAAGCTCTGGGGTCCGTTCCTCCGGGGAAGAAGGTGCAGAAGGGTGTGGGCGAGGCTGGAGGGGCCCATGGGCTGCTCCCCACCCGCCTGCAGCCGGAGTCCCCCATGCCCCTTACTGTCCCCTCGGGCCCATCACCGATCTCGCCGTTTTTCAGGGGCAGGTGCCGTCACATAAAGTTGGTGAAGCTGTTTGGGATCTCTAAATAGCCCTAGGCTTGGGGAGTTGGTGCCTTTTGGAGTAACAAGCCCCTGTGCTCCGTCGGGACCTTTCCCTGATGGATCCATCCTAAGGCCTCCCGGAGCTCCAGTGCTTGGGTTTTCCATCCTTCGTGTGTTTAGAAAGTCCCTGTTCTTCGCTTTGGTGTTTTATAGAAAATTAACAACGTGACCGAAGGGCTACTTGATAGTTTTAACACATTTGGGTGCTTCTGCAGTGTTGTTCATCCAGGGTGGAGGACCTGGACCCATCACAGATAATTTAATCAGTTATATAAGCTTGGATGTATGGCTTAGATGTGGATCATGGTATAGATACTGTACTGCTCAGTGGAACAAGTATAATCCTATGGCTGTTTGGTGGGAGGAGGTTTCTAATAGGCAGGAGGGCGAGCGATCACGTGCCTCAGGAAATGGAGCATGGCCGTGCCTTCATTCTGTTAAATAAAGCAGAAACAAAGTCAGCATCGAGTGGAAATGAAGTAGCTTCAAAACATAAATCACGGTATCCTCTTCCTCCTGTTTGCTGCCGTGTCTGTGCTTGGCGGTGGGGCTGACTGAGTGTGTTTTTTGTTAAAATGACCTGATATGGGTTTCCATCCCAATGGAGAGTTGCTGTTTTTCAATGGCTGAGTGCTGCTGGCCCCGAGGCCGTGTGGCTCCGTGGGCTCCTGCTATCACATGGTGGCCCTTTGCTATCGATCGCCTCCCCCCGAAGCGGCTGCGACTCCATTGACATCGACAGAGACACTGGGATCAATAATTTATTGCTGAGTTCAGAGCAATGGGCTGGGTTAGAGCAGGAGCAGTAAAACAACGAAACGAGCTGGGGACGAGCACAGGGGGAATAATTTCAGGAACCACAGGGAGGAAACGCAGGTGATGGCTCACATTGGTGATGGTGGGGTGGAGAGCTGGTCATTGTGGGTCATTGGCCGGAATCTGGTGAGGTTCAGGAATGGCTGAATGCTTGGACTGTCCCCTTTGTGCCTCATTATCCCATTTCTGTGCAGAGCTGGAGAATACAAGTAGGGAAGAAGTGGCTTCCTTCTGCAGGAGTATTACAAAACCTCCCTGGTTCCAGTCTGGCTTTTATGACTTCACATGTTCTTCTGGCTTAGGCAAAGCTATCTCCTTTTCAGGAGGGATTTCTTCACAGAAAGAGTGGTCAGGCCTTGGAAGGGGCCATCCAGAGACTGGTGGGGTCACCATCCCTGGAGGAGTCCAGAGAATGACTGGACGTGGCGCTCAGTGCTCTGGGCTGGGTGACAAGGTGGGGATCGGTCACAGGTTGGACTCAATGAACTTGGAGGGCTTTTCCAACCTCAGGGATTCCATTTTGAAATGCTGTTCCAAAGTTAGAGCAACTTCTGCCTTCCCTTCCCTCGGCCTTGTGCTGTTAGCTGTTATTCCTGCCTAATGGAGCACTCCAGCAGATGGGAGATTGTGAGGAGAAAGAGCAGCCAGTGGGGCCTGGGCTGTATCAAAGCTGTGTCTTTTTTCCTTTCTGAACACAGCCATTTCAAAATTCAAAGATCTTGCTACCCTCTAAAAGTCCCATTCCATGCTTCTTGTACTTCTGCCCCTGCAGGAAAGTGTGAGGAGTTTATGATGAAGTCTGCTGAGGGCTGATCTGGGGAGGAATGTTTGTTGAATACTGTGTAACACCTGCTGAACTGTCCAGGTAGTGGTATTAAAGTTACAGGAATAACTGTACAGGTGGTCCTAAAGTTGTGGAAGTGAGCCCTTCATTGCTGGAGAAGGGAGCAGAGAGTTGTGGAGAGTGAGAAAGTCCCCCCTGAGCCTCCCTTTCTCCAGGCTGAGCCCCCTCAGCTGCTCCTCAGTGTGAGATCTCTGTCACCCAGGTGGGAAAATGCTCTGGAAACACGAGGTTGAGTGACAAATGTGGCCATTCCAGTGGGAGACGAACTTTTTCCTGTCTGTTGAGTGCAATCAGTCGCAGGACGGTGATGTCGAGACAACCAGGGATAACTGACAGTAGCAGAGGGAGGTGTTTGTCTGAGCAGATACTCGGGGGGTGATCAGGAGGGAAGAAAAGTGTCACTCCATAAGGAAACCTGGGTTGTTCTCCAGCACATGGCAGAAATTCCAAGTGCCATGTTTTAACAGAGCACTAGAAGGGGGTTATTTGTTCTCCCCCCTTTCATGTTTTGTCCCTTTTGTACTCAAACCATCTGAGTGCTCCACAACGAGAAATTAATTCCCCCAAAATTACGGTGTAAAATAACCATTCCCTGACTCCTGTTTTATGGGTCATGGAGGGGCTGAATGAACCGAACAAGGAATTAAATTGGGGTTAGTGGCTGAACTCTTGCACAAAAGCTATTTTGAACAGTTCTTTGTTCAGAAGCCTGAGTGTAAAGGGGGGAAGTCGAAGCGCTTCAGGTTGTTCAGTTTGTGAACCTCCAAGTTCTGTGTGAGTTTGGAGATAAACACGAGTTGGCCTTGAGTAACGGCAGAATACGGAACTGGGGATTAATTAATTAACTGGGATTAACTAGTTCTGATTCTTGTAACTTACTGAGAGATGTTACTGAAGCCACACTGGGAGGGAGTGAGGACCCTGCAGGAATCAGTCTCAGTTGGTCTTTATTAAAGTACTGTTAAATAATGATATATTTTCTGTGTGGTCAAGTCCTCAAGGCCAGGCTGGACAGGGCTTGGAGCAAGCCGGGATGGTGGAAGGTGTCTCTGCCCAGGGCAGGGGGTGGAACAGAATCAGCTTTAAGGTCCCTTCAAACCCAAACCATTGAACCATTCTATGATTCTAATATTTTTCCGTTGCTGTTGCTTGCTTCTTCTCTTTCCTCTGTACATTTCTGTTCATTTTGTTACCTTTGGAGGTCTGTCTGTCCAAGTTCAGGTCTTCCATGGCCATTTCAAGACTGTGAGCACTTCCCTGCCCTGTCCCAAGTCTGCCCTTGACCTCCCACGTGGAGCCAAGCCCCTGGGACCTTCCACGAGGTTTTATATGGGTTTATATGGGCAATAAGTGCTGCTTGGGAATGGAAATATTTCCTTTTTCTCCCACTGTATAGCATGAAAAGTGCCATGAGAGCTTTCCTCAAGGAAGGGTCCCTCCTTCGCTGCCTCTGGTCACGTCGCTGACCCTTTTCATTGGTAAAATTGGCCTGTTCTAGACACAGGATTCACTGCAGATGGGGATTGGAGACTGAGGGCCGCTTCCAGCCGTGGATTTCCCCATGGATGGATATTTTGGGTTTGCTTAAAGCTTTTTAGGCTCTCCTGCAGCAGGATTTCAGGGAGCTGTTCATCGACACCGTGTTTTCCTTCCTGCCTCAACCCTCACTTTGGAACCAAGAGCCACGTGTGTCCGTGTGGGTTATATAAAAATTCACACAGAAGGTCTCTCTCTCTCAAAGACACACTGTGAATGGCTGAATCTTGGTAATTAATGAAGGAAGAAATGTATTAAAGCAAGGAAATTGCCTCAAAAGTGTTTTTTAATTTATTTTGATGATCAGCTTGAATAATTTATTGGAATATTTCATAATGTACCAGTAAATGGACTGCTGGGAACATTTAGAAAAAATAATTAAGTCTTAGCAACTGGGCACCTCAGTGCAGCAGTTTCTGGTGGAAAATCTTGGGCATTTGAGCAACGTGTGTGTTGCGTGCCCCCAAATCCAAGGTGCCAGGATGAATTCCTGGCTCCCTGGCAGCGGCTGGGAGCAGCAGTGCAGTGTCATTCCCAGTGCAGGTACCCACGGATCCCAATCCCAATCCCCCTGTTGCACAGCTCACCTGGGTGCTGAGTCCCTGGCACTGCCGATCTTGGCAGCGTGGCATTGTTCCCAGTGTGGTTTTCCATGGATAACCCACACCCCCTCTTCCCTAATTCACCTGGACCCCGAGTCTGTGTCACAACTTTCAGAACATTCTTCTTGTTGGAGGTTGAAAAACCCGACGTGGGAAACGGCCGAAATAAATCCTAGCATTTATCCGTACCAATTCCTGATATCCCAGCAGGACCATTCCTGGTTGGAAAAGAACATCTACGAGGTTTTTAGCTTCCAGAAGCTTTGCCAGGCAGTGCCAGAGCAGCCCAGCTGGGGAAGTGTCTCCCTTGATGAAGAGGGGCTTGTTCTGTCCATTACCTTAACGTGGGATGGTTTATTGGGAAAACAAATGAAGTCAGGACAGGCAAGAACATCCCAAGGAGTGAGACCCTCAGGTCACTGCTGTGGGTTGAGAGTACACAAGAAACAGCCCTGTAAGTAATTCCAAAATGCCAGAGCGTGGAGAAACTGCTGCCATGTGCAGCTGTGAACCAGATTTGGGGAATGGTGTTGGTTCGTTGGGTTTGGTTTTGTTTTCTCCTTTAAATGGCCAGTCAGCTGAGTCGGTGCCTCCAGTTGTGGGTTGTGTAATTGTGCACAAATTCCTTCATGCCTTCATTTTTTTCCCTTTTTTATGCTGTGTCCCTGAGCTACTTTGGTTTCTAAATTCAGGCCTTACATATTTATCTGTGCCATTCAATTAGACCACATCCCCAATGCTGCTCTATAGTTTCACAGTATGTGGGAAATTTGGTAATTAAATGCATGCAAATGCTGCAAGAATAGAATAAATTAATTTTCCTTAATATCAGCAGGCCATTTGGTGATGTCTCAGAGATAATGTGACCAAGACACTGGCTCTTCTCTCCCCTTCTTGCCATCTTTTTTTGAGTCTTTACTATTATTACTCCAGAAATACCCAGTCAGGTTTATAGCAAGAGAATCCCAGCCCTGCTGCGCTCTGGAATTACATAAGGAGGGAGATCTGTACTCCAGGTTTTTTGGATCTCCGAATAAAACCTGAGCTGGAAACAGCATTTAAGCCCTACGTGTGTGGTGCAGCTTCAGATTTATGTGTGGATCAGAGGGTGTAAAAAGGTTGTGTCACAGCAGTAGCAAGGGATAACCTGAGATCCCTCAGAATACCTTGCACTGGGTGTTGCAGCTCTGGAAATGCTGCGTTGAAGGCTGGGATCTCCAGGTGTTCTTACCAAGGACTCAGTTATTTATCCAGTGTTTATTCCTGAAGCCCACTGCGCTCCGGGGAGTTGTGGTTCTCTGATGGCTCCAGCTTCCCTGAACTCCTCCCACGTGAATACAGCACAATCCTCATGGCCAGGGCGGGCTCTGGGTGCCTGACCTCGTGCTGAAACAGCTGAATTGTAACAATTCAGCCCGGTGTCATAGTTCCCAAGGAATCCCAAAGTCATTCTTTTCCGACATTCCAGATCTTTAATATTTATTTGGATGCTGTGTTTGTGTTGCTTTAAAAGATCTGACCTTACTGGTTCTCTTTCTCCTTGCTTGAGGGACCTTATCCCGTGTAGCTTTGGAGCTCGTTCTGTGCCGTATCCTCACGGTTTTTGTGCTTTTCCTCTTGGATTTGGTGTTTGGGTCCCTCCCCGAGCACCGTGTCGGGGCTGGGTTCTCTTCCAGCCTGCAGCACTGCAGTGCTGTTGCATCAGTGCAGGGTTTCTGTCATCCCTCTCCTCCCTTGGCCTCCTCCCGGAGTGAGAACAGCCTGACGAGGTACCGGCAGCTCAGAAATGCAGCGTATTCCTGCTGCTGGTTCTGGAGCGAGAGCCTGGCACGAGGAGCAGAGCTGCAGAGCGTTTGTGGGCGGCTGCGTTCGGGGGAAAGAACTTCCTCACAGCTCTGCTCGTCGTGGGAGTGGGTGGAGGAGCGCCAGGGGCTCCGTGGAGGGATGGGGCAAACCCTGCCGGGGGTCTGGGCTCCTTGGAGGCTCTGGGAGCTTGTCCTCACCTGTGCCCTGCATCCCTCCCTTTTCTTTTCTCATCTGTGTTGTATCTGATGCAAACAAGAGCCTGTGTCTAACCCAAATATCGGAGAAATTGAACTTTCAGAAATTACTGTTGTGCTTGACGGAAGTGTTTTTAAATTATTTCATTTTTATGGCCTCAAGTGAATAGAAACCCTGATAATTGATAGGATCGTGGAATGGTTTGGGTTGGGAGGGCCCTTAAAGATCGTCCAGTTCCCCCCCCTGCCATGGGCATGGACACCTTCCACTATCCCAGGCTGCTCCAAGCCCTGTCCAACCTGGCCTTGGACACTTCCAGGGATCCAGGGGCAGCCCCAGCTGCTCTGGGCACCCTGTGCCAGGGCCTCCCCACCCTCCCAGGGAGGAGTTTCTTTATATAATTCTATATCTGTAAAATGAAAGGGTGAGATTTGACTTCCCATCACAGAGCTGTGCTGTGCTCCAGAGCAGGAGACACAGGTGAGCCTAGTGAGGGCTTGGTCCTACCAAAAGAGCGTTTGAAATTCTCCTTGGACTCTTGTTCCAGTGCTGAAACCATTAAGGGAACTTCTCATCGCTGCAGTAACACCTGATAGGGCACCAAGGAGTGTTTTTTGGGAATGCTCAGCATTCTCAGCTCACGTTGGTGCTGGTGCTGTCACAAACCCAGCCCCAAGTTACTCCTGCGTGTACCAGGGAGTGCTTTGCTAAACACCTTGTTTGCAGAGTGCTGCTACCCAGCCTTATCTGGACCAGCCTGAACACCTGGTCCAACTCGAGCCGGCTTGGAATTTTGTCTAAAAATCAGTTTGGCTGAGAGCAGTGACTGGCCAAACTGTTTTTGCAGGAAAATAGTGGCTTTGAGGATCAAGTTGCTTTTCAGAATGTTTTTTATAGAGCAGTTTGTGTTCAGGAGGGCCCGAGTTTGTGTTTGGGCAGGGCTGAGGGAGATCCAACAAGGTGCTGCCTGCTGGTGCCATGGAGCTCGTTGAGGTGGCACCTTGGGCAGTGACAGGGGGGTTCAGCTGTGTCCAGCCTTGGTGTGCACGTGCCCAGCGCTTGTTTTTGGGGATGGAGCAGCAGGTCTGTCCCCACTCCTGGGGGTTTGAAAGAGCGGGGTTACTCTGGGGTTACAATGGGGTTACCCTGGGGTTACCCTGGGGTTACCCTGGGGTTACCCTGGGGTTACCCTGGGGTTACCCTGGGGTTACTCTGGGGTTACAATGGGGTTACCCTGGGCTTACCCTGTGATTACCCTGTGGTTACCCCGGGGTTACCCTGTGGTTACAATGGGGTTACTCTGTGGTTACAATGGGGTTACCCTGTGGTTACAAAGGGGTTACCCTGTGGTTACCCTGGGGTTACTCTGGGGGTACCCTGGGGTTACCCTGGAGTTGCCCTGGGCTTACCCTGTGGTTACAATGGGGTTACTCTGGGGTTACCCTGGGGTTACCCTGTCTTTACCTTGGGGTTACCCTGGGTTTACCCTGGGCTTACCCTGGGCTTACCCTGTGGTTACCCTGGGGTTACTCTGGGCTTACCCCATGGTTACCCTGGGGTTACAATGGGGTTACTCCGGGGTTACAATGGGCTTACCCTGGGTTTACCCCGTGGCTCCGCAGCGCTCCGTGCTGTGGTTGTGACTCTGTGCCTGTGTTTTCTCCCCCCGCCAGAGCTGACCCAGAGCCCGGGGTGCAACATCGCTAAAGAAGCTGCTGCAGGATGAAAAGATGGCAGCGCGGCTGCTCGCACCACCAGGCCCCGAGAGTTTTAAACCCTTCACTCCGGAGTCTCTGGCCAACATCGAGAAACACATCGCGGAGCTGAAGAAGAAGCAGCGCTCGAAGCAGGACAGCAGCCACCGGGATGACGATGAAGACAGCAAACCAAAACCAAACAGTGACCTTGAGGCGGGGAAGAATTTGCCTTTCATCTACGGGGACATCCCTAAAGGGCTGGTTGCTGTGCCACTGGAGGACTTTGACCCTTATTATATGACCCAGAAAGTGAGTCTGCGAGAAAGGAGTCGCTAAAGCGCCTTTTTCTTGGGAAATTTTCAGGTTTGGGTATGGTTTAAATGGAAGACAAAGAAAGGGAGTCTTGGATGGGGCTGGTTTGGTCGGTTTGTTTTCTTATATTTATTTTTCTGGGAGGTTTAATAGAGATGATTTGGTCGGTCTTTAAGGATGGAGTTAAGAGAACAAGATCTGGAAACTAAAAATAGTTCAAGTTGTGCTAAGGTGCCAATTTTAACCATCAGAGCAATAAGAAAAATTTAATTGGGGGGTAACAGTAAGGGCTTCAGTGTGTATTTCATCACTTCCATGGAATTCAGTCTGAAGTTGATGGTTATTAAGCACTGGGACGCAGAATCGTGGCGAAAAAGGGGATTAATTAACTCGCTTTCATCTTAATTTTTGTCTGGAACTAAGGTGATGTGGCAGGAGGCATTTATGGGTGCTGAGGTGTTTGAAAAAATGGTGTCATGAGGGGAGCAGTGAGTTGGCAAACTGTGCTGGGGGTGAAGGGGAAGGATCCACTGGTGATGGAATCAGGAGCATGGTCACTGATTTTTTTTAGAAGGCCAAAACTGAGCTTCTTTACTGTTTAATTTCATTGCTTTCTTTGGTACAAGTTTAATTGAGCTTTATGAATTTATTATTTAATTTTAATTTGCTTTCTTTGGTACAAGTTTAATTGAGCTTTGTGAATTTATTATTTAATTTTAATTTGCTTTCTTTGGTACAAGTTTAATTGAGCCAGCTGAGATGGTCACCATCTCAAGTGAGGCTCAGCTGTGCCCTGGGGGGAGCTGCAGATTGAGCTGTGGGGGTGACAGGAGCTGCTTATGGCCCTTCAGAACTCGGGCAGAGTTGGCTGCACGTGAAATCCGTGTCGTGGGTGACCAAGGTTTGATGATTTTTTGTTGGGACAGACTTTTGTGCCGTGCTCAGAAGTGGCTCTGGGGCTGGCAGGGCGTCGTTCACACGAAGTCAGCTGAATTTGGGGAGTGCTGAGTGTAACTGACTCCTCTTTTCTGCCTTTACACTGATTAATTTAATGGTTGTTTCTTGTGTCGAGGGTGCTGAGTGCAGGCACTGACTCAGAGCTGTGAAATTTGGGGATCTGTGGGTGCTGCACAGTGGTGCCCAGCTGATGTGGTCCTTCAGGAGATGCATTACCAGGAGCTGCTGTGGGAAGGAATACTTTTTATTTATTAAACAATTATTTTCTCTTTATTAAATCAATCTGGTTTTGGTGAGAGCAGGTCATGGAATTATGGGGTGGTTTGGGTTGGGAGGGCCCTTAAAGTCCATCCAGTGCCACCCCTGCCGTGGCAGGGACACTTTCCACTATCCCAGGCTGCTCCAAGCCCATCCAACCTGGCCTTGGACATTCCCAGGGATCCAGGGGCAGCCCCAGCTTCTCTGGGCACCCTGTGCCAGGGCCTCCCCACCCTCCCAGGAGAGCTCCCAAGGTCCCTTGACCCTTTGCACCCACCACAGAGGTGTTAGGAAATATCACTGTGATCCCACTGGGAGAGTTTTGAAGCCTCTGTGTGTCCGTGTAGTTGAAGGGGTGGTGTCTGTGGGAGAATTGGGCTGATTAATGGTTTTTCTGGCTAAAGCAGGTGAGCAGTGCCAAAGGGGCAGTGGGCAGGGCCATGCACTGGGGCACTGGGCAGAGCTCCCTGGTTCTCACCATCCCACCACGAGCAGGAGGCAGAGGGAACCCCGTTACCCCTCCTGCTTCATCCCTCTCCATATTTGCCTCCCAACACAACGCTATTAATAAACCTTTCATTTTTAGAGGAAAAAATAAGCTGCGTTCCCCTCTCTGAAGGCATCTGTCACATCTCTGGGAGCGCCTCGTGGAGTCCCTGCCTGCTCAGATGGAGGGAAGGTTCTGGAGATGGGAGGCAAACCCCCTCCCAGCCCTGCTGACCCTGTACATGCTCGAGCAGGGCCTGGCCCTTCCCACAAACCTTCATCCACCTCTCTCTTCCTCCTGTGTCCATCCCAGAGTGGCGATGCCTTAGGTGCTCCTTGCTGCTTCCGACAGTCAGTGACTTTCCACAAAGAATTTTTTTTTTTTTTTAAGGCCGTTAAAAAAAGGCCTTTCTCTGAATCATCAGGAATTGCGAATCTGCTTGAATCATGGGAAGTTTTCCAAGATTTTTTTTTTCCCCCTCTCCAGAAGGCTTTGCATCACAGGTCTTTGCTTTTGCAGCGTGCACAGGGACGAATCAGCTGGTTGCTTTTCCCTGCAGGAGGACACGGTGATCTTGGTTTGTCTAAGGAAACTGAAACTGCATTTTAACAGAGCAGCTGAACCTCCCAGCACCTGTAAACTGATATTCAAAGGAGAAACAGTGTGACCTGGAAACAGAACCGTGCCACAGGGAGCCCCAAGTCCTGAGTCCGTATCCCAGCAATGGTTTTGTCCAAGGTGCTGCTCTTTTCCCTGCTCAGTTTCATTTTGAAAAATGGGGTCCTTGGGGTTGGGAAAAGACCTCCAGGATCGAGTTCAACCTGTGACTGATCCTCACCTTGTCACCCAGCCCAGTGTCACTGAGTGCCACCTCCAGGGATGGGAACTCCACCCCTGCCCTGGGTGGCCCCTTCAAGGCTTGAGCACCCTTTCCATGGAAGAATTCCTCCTGATGTCCCACCTGAACCTCCCCTGGCACAGCTTGAGGCCATTCCCTCTCCTCCTGTCCCTGTTCCCTGGGAGCAGAGAGTTGTGGAGAGGGAGAAGGTCCCCCCTGAGCCTCCTTTTCTCCAGGCTGAGCCCCCCTGGCTCTCTCAGCCACTCCTTGTGCTCCAGGTTCCCGGCTCTGGACACATTCTGGCCCCTCAGTGTCTTGAAGTGAGGGCTAAGTCATGACTCTGAGGAGAATCTGGGATTCCTTTGCTCACAGGTAGCAGGTTTGGGAGCTGCTTTAGCTCCTTTTTGTCGCTGTGTAAGGACCAGAAAGAATTTTTTTCATGATTCCTTGTTTTACAACTTGTAGTGGCCTTCCAATTCCTGGCCTGAAGCACAAGGTAGGAGCAATCCTTGCCCGTTTTTGTTAGGGAAACCCAAAACATTTCAATTAAAAGGTCCACAAGGCAGGTACATGAACTTCCTTGTTCACCTGTGCAAACAAAATTCAGGGAAACTCCCTGTGTGAGGAGCCCCAGCAATGGGGGCAGAGCGTGGCCTTGCCTCCTTCAGTGTTTATTCAGCAGGACATCAGCACTGTCTTCCTCTTCCATTCCTTCAACCTGACCAGGATTTCCATTTTTTAATGGTTTTTCCATCTTCCACACCTCTCTTTCCTTCTGATCCATTTGTGGCCCAGCCCATCCCTCCTACCAAACAGCTCCTCATCCTCTTCTTTCCCACTCAACACGGTGTTGGCCGGGTTGTCCTCAAGCACCTCAGTGTAGGAATCTCATCCTTGCTACAGAATGAGGTGGAGGTGCTCATGCTTCTGCAAAGGCTCCACTTAGGAGGCAGCAGAAGGCCCCTGGATATTCTGGGAGCTGGGACTGTTGAGGTGGATGGATTTTGGTGGAAAAAGGAGGACTGTGCACGCAGCCACCAGACCTGAGGCTGGGGTGGGCTGCCCCAGGTCACCTACAGCTGCCAGAGGAGCACCTGAGGATGTCCCCGGAGCCTTTGTGCCAAGGGAGTGACTTGCAGCTTTGTCAAGTCACATGCCAGGTTTGGAAAGGGGCCCTCCGTGTCCAGAGTGTCACCTTGGCCCGGGAAAATCACAGGGATGTGAGGGACCGGCTGCAGGAGGCTCATCTGGCTCTGGAATGTGCCTCAGGAGCCCTCACCCGGGATGGCTGCAGGGAGAGGGGGTGACTCTGCAAGGTCACGACACCGTTCGTGGGTTTGCATTTCAGTGAAGTCACCAAAACGGAGGAAAGAGTCGGAACCGCCTCAAAAATCAGCTTTTTATTCTTATTTCCGGAGTCTCATTGCCTTTTCCAGGTCTTGAGTGCTTGGTGGTGTTTTTTCTTCCAACTCTTATGTCTCCGGTTGGCTTCAGAGGAGCAGGAAAAGGGGGTGTGAAAGGAAAAGAGTGAAGAAAGGAGGTTGGATTCCTTGGCAGCTGTTTTCCCCAGTCCTGTGCAGGTGCTGGAGGGAAGGCAGGCTGTGATGGAGCTGCTGGCCCTGTGTGTGGCTGTTGGTGCTGTGGATCCAGGCACGCAGAGCTGGGATCAGGGAACGCTGATCTGGGAGTCTGGGATCTCTGCTCCCATCCCCTGAATGACTGCAGCCCCCTCGTGATGTGGGAAGGGTAGAGAATCCTTTCTGGCCCGGAGGCGGGGTGGATTTCCTTGCACAGGCAGATTGTGAGGTCATTAAAACTTAAAAATCAGCATCCGTTTCTTAATATTCCCCCCGTTGAACCACCTATTCTTTTAAAATAGATCTTTCAGGAATGTTTTATTTGATAAATTAAAAAAAAAAAAAGGATTTTTCTACTGTTGGATGTAAAACGAGGTTAAGGCAAGAGCAAAACATGGCTGATACTTTTTCCCCCCACAAGCTTTTCAGTGGTGAAGAATAAATTACTAAGACAGAATAAATCTGTCCCCTTTTGGGAGGAAATGAGAAAATAGATATTAAATAATGGCATTTCTGTATTAGAAAGGGTGACTCTGTGAGCCAAAACAGACTTGAGAAGTATTTTGCATTGATGTTTAATTCTGTATACTGTAGAATCATGGAATGGTTTTGGTTGGAAGGGACCTTAAAGCCCATCCATTCCCACCTCTGCCATGGGCAGGGACACCTTCCACTGTCCCAGGGTGCTCCAAGCCCTGTCCAACCTGGCCTTGGACACTTCCAAGGATCCAGGGGCAGCCCCAGCTTCTCTGGGCACCCTGTGCCAGGCCCTCAGCACCCTCACAAGGAGGAATTCATTCCCAATATCCCCTCTAGCCCTGCCCTCTGGCACTTTGAATCCATTGCCCCTTGTCCTGGCACTCCAGGCCTGTGTAAATGGTCTCTCTCCATCTTTCCTGCAGCTCCTTCAGGCTCTGGACGGCCACAATTGGATCACCCAAAGCTTCTCTTGTGCAGCCTGGAGGCAGCTCTGCAGGTGGGGTCTCACCTGAGCAGGGCAGAGGGGCAGAGCCCCCCTCCCCTGCTGCCCGTGCTGGGGACTCAGCCCAGGCTCAGGGGGCTCCTGGGGCACGTCCAGCTCTCCCCCAGCAGCAGCTAAAACCCTTCTCCCCAGGGCTGCTCTCAGGAGGACACTGATAGTGTCTATAATTCCTCAGCCCAAAGGGTGCCCGAGTTTTCCTGTAAATCCATTTCCAGTGCCTCTCTCAGGGTGTCACCAGGAAGTCGTCGCTCTCCCCTGCTCAACGTGTAACTGCTGCAGGAATGGGCTTCCATATGTTCTGAGGCTGTTCCCTAAAGCTGTTTTCTTCTGAAATCTCCTGCCCACTCCCCCTCGCTCCTCAGCCATTACAGAACTGCTCAGTGGAAAACCTGCAGGAAGCAGGAATGTTTTAAAGATTCCTGGAGCTGGAATGGTTCCTGCCATGCCTCCGTCGGTTCTGTTGCACTCTCTCAAGCACAATGATCATTTTGCAGATTGATTTCGAGGATTTATCTTTTGGGACCTTCCTTCTTTTTAGGAGACCTATTTCCAAGGTTTTGGTGGGTCCTGGTGACTTGAAGGGAACTAAAGCTGGTGGAGTTTTTTCACAGCTCTAACAACAGACAGAGACTTTGGGAAGTCCAACCAGACACAACCATCTCTTAAACTGACTACAAAATGCCTTTTTCCAGGTATCACCTTCCTCTGAGTTTTGAGCTTTGCTTCAGCACATCTTAAAAGCTCTTAAGGATGTTTTTGGCCCAGATCCAGAAAATGTTTTAAGAGCTTGCAGCCATTTTGAAATGGAGTTTTAAATATGTCAGCAGCAGAACGGAAAACTAAGGGAGGGTTTAAATTGCCAAACATTTCTTGGCTTTTGGGCTTTTCTTTCTACTGCTGAGACCAAGTGGAGATTTACTCAGGATTTTATAGGATACACAGGGGAATGGTGGATCTCAGAACTGTCCTGATCGATGAGCAGACTGGAATTACTGCACCTTATTGGTGTGAGGCTTGTGCTGAAAGGCCCAGGGATGATTGGCTTTACAGGCAGGAATAATTCAACAAATTTTATGGTCTAAAAGGAGAAATCTGGGCAGAGCACAGAGAGAAAACAAGGAGGTACAGTCACAAAACAGGTGAGGGATGGAGAGAGCAAGGAGAACGTGGAGTTCGTGTGGGGTAGGCAGTGGGATGAAGGCTTAGATTTCTTCATGGAAAAGGTGGTCAGACACTGGAAGTGGTGGAGTCACTGTCCCAGTGGTGTCCAAGGATGTGGCACTCAGCTCTCCAGGCTGGGTGACTGCTCACAAGTTGCACTCGATGGTCTTGTAGGTCTTTTTTAACCTGAAAGATTCTGGGCTTCTGTGATGTTACAGCAGCCAAATTTCTGAGTCAGTCCTTGGGAGAGTGTCGCTGTAACTCCCAAACGAGTGAAGAATGACACAGTCCAAGCACCAAAAGGATTCAAAGTAAGGGAGGGCAGAAGGGGAGTTTAATGGAAAATTGAACAGCTTTTATATATAGAATTGAACAGCTATTTTTTATATATATATATAATATATATA